>JAQMYM010000018.1:17269100-17280063 GCA_030014255.1 Parauchenoglanis ngamensis
AACATCAGCGCCTGACCTCACTAACGCTCCTGTAGCTGCATGAACACAAATCCCCACAGCCGCGCTCCGACAGCTAGTGGGAGCCGAACAGCAGCGTGGAGCGCGTTATAACTGCACAGGGGAACAACTCCATGTTAATCCCCGTGCTTTTGGAAGGGGATCTCCAGCAAGCTCATTAAATATGATGATCAGGTCTCACATATGTTAGGCTGTATAGTGTACGTTCTATATGTGATAATAAATATGTTTTATGCCAAAAACAATAATAATAAACTTTACTTGTACAGTACAGCACCATTCATACCAACAAAAGGTAAAGGAGTAAAATTAGGCAAGTCATAATCATTAGATAAATAATATGAGGGACAAAAAAGAAAAGTAACATCAATATATTAAACATATAACTGAATAGCCTGTTTAGTTCCTTCAAATGAGCCAAAAAGAAACCAGGTCTAAAATCGGAAATATCGACCTAGTGCGCACTACAGAAGGCTCCATGTCTAAACTCCCCTTAATACGTTCATTATTTATTAAAAAGCTTAAATCTGTGGCATCTGCTGTAATAACCCATCACCGTTAGCTCTGTTACGCTCATGGTGGATTATTAGGAGACTCGAGGGGAGAGCAAAAGTCACTTCAGTTTTGAGCACAATCTGCAACATGGACTTCTTACCAGGGATCAGATCAGATCAGATCAGATTAGATCCGATAAGATAAGATAAACCTTTATTAGTCCCACAAGTGGGAAATTTGCATTGCTACGGCAGAAAGTGGACAGGAACAAAGAGCAGCAAAAAAGTAAAACAGTAGAGTAGAATAAAGTATAATAAAAATACAAATGTGCACGTAAGGTACACAATAGAGCGACAAACATTGACACAAAAACAGCAGTAAATTGCACATGTTGCATCAGAAAAATTGCACCCAAGTGAAACTGCACATAAGAGAGTATTGGTGTACTGGACGTGTGCGTATGTTTGTTTGCGCGTGTATGGTCATCAGCAACGTCTTTGTTGCAGACGAGGGTTTCCGGATTCGGGCAAGTAAAGGGCTTTGCATGACCCATTAGGGGATCTAATGTAGTATCACACAGCTAACTAACTGGGAAATACAATATTCAAAAACAGGATTTATTCCGTTACTTACAGATCATGTTAAGAGGGGCGCGGCAATCTGTGCTAATCAAAAAAGTGCAAAACCTTTCAGTGTTTGTAACAGAGTTAAAGCTTAATACTTAAAATGTACTATATTACACAGAGCACACACGTCCCCTCCCTACGACATAAACTCAACTCTAACTCCGCCTAGTGTCCCGAGTGCAGGGCGGAGGTGCGCGTCTCACCATTGTCTCTGGTCTGGCAGGAAAAAACAGAAATTCTGGCAAATGATATGGAGAAATTAAAAAGCTTTTTCTGTGAACACAAGGTGTGATCCTGTACGCTTGCTGCTGGGATAACAAATGGCCATGTTACTGACAAATACAAAGAGAAACCCTACAATATGCTAACAGCCATATCAAAGAACGGTCCATCCAACACATGTTGGAGTCCTTCTGCCAGATGTATCTCTGCTCAGCAGACTCGCATGCTGGGGGCAAAAACAACATATTCCCTAGAACATGGGAACCTTTTATGTTTTAAACTGGTTTAGACGTTTCCGCAGTTCTAACACGAGGGTTCGTACAGCACAGAGCTTCGTGGGGTTTGGTTATTGTTTGTATGTGTTTATTTGTTCATTTACTTATATAATTCCTGTGTTTTATTGTGTATTTGGGAGCCGAGACGTTCTTTCTGGTCTGTTTTGACTGTTTGCTTGTTAAGATTAAATATTAATAAACATATTTTAAAAATAAATAAATATTTTTTAAAAATGTACTGTGTGCAAATTAGAATAAATCTGCATTAAATAAATGTTCTAAAAGTAATATAAAAGCAACATGAAGGTAAATATTACTTAAAAATAGAATACAATAATTATCTGCATTATTGAGGATCAAAACTTTACGACTCAATTGTTGTAAAATCACAAAAGTGTACTCTTTTTAATTTTTTTTATTATTTTATCATTTTAAGGACTCAAGAGTCTGCAGTTCTGCGAAAACCACCAGGCTATTTTAAATACTGTCTGCATTTTCTCTTTCTCTTTCTCTGTTTATCTTTCGTTTCTTTCTGTCACACACACACACACGCGCACGCGCACGCACACGCACGCACACCTGTAAGGTCGGTAATTAATCTTAAATTAAACATGACGTCTCTTCTCACCTTTAAGAGGAAAACTCGCTGAGAAATGAGAGAGGACCAGCAGAGAGCAGAGGAAGAGCATCATCATCCTCATCATCATCCTCATCCTCACCCTCAGCTCGGCGGAGTCAGGCTCGAGCTCCTGCACCTCTCCGGGTTAATGTTCAATTTAACCCCAAAACTTTTTCCTTCCGCTTCAGAGTTCTGGTTTTGTTTGTTTGTTTGTTTGTTTTAAATAAAGCTTCATAAATAACTTTAAAAAGCACTAATAAGCCCGTAACTTCACATTTACTCCGATATTCAGCTCAAATACTGGAAATAAACCCAGCGCGCGGACTCAGTGCCGTGTAATCTGGGCGGGGCTACGCGGGTTCTCGGGTTGCCAGGTACAGATCATTTATCCCGTCTTTTTTCATATACTTTCCCACATTTTCCTATAACAACAAAATTATATCACTGAATATATATAAAAACACCATCATTTCAAATACCGAAAACCCGATAAATCACTTTCATGAATTCATTTTTTTTTTTTTATTATTTAGGGAAAATATGTTTCTTTCTTTCGAATGCGGCTGAAAAAGTTCTAGGCAATAAAACCTGGTCACTCACACTCACACACAACCTTTTATACATCATCATCATCATCATCATCATCATCATTCTTAAACAGTGTAAATCTTTATATCAGAGCGGTTTAAACTGGAACTGCACTGAATAAACATTCGACCAAATCATCAATATATATAAATTAATAAAAGAAACCAATAACAATGAAGCAGGAACCAAATATACAATTTTCAGTGCTCTAAATACAAACTTGGAGGAAATATTAGTAATTAATAGCTATCTGGCAACCTGCTAGTCGGCGGAGAAAGAGGAAGAGACCCGCCGGTGATAACAACAACAACAACAACAACAATAATAATAATAATAATAATGCTACAGAAAGAGAAAATTGGGGAAAAAAATAAAGGAAAAACAGGAAATAGAAGAAAAAAGAAAGTAAATAGACTTAAAAAGCAAATAAATAAAGCAAATAAAAAGCAGACAAAAGACAAAATAGGTGACAAAAAAATAGTGAAAAAAAAACGTACAGAGTTCACAGTTCACACACACACACACACACACACACACACACACACACACACACACACACGCACACACATAACACACATTATAAACAGCAACAAATCATTCACCTGACAAACCTCTCTCTCTCTCTCTAATTTTTTTTTGGTGATTTTGAAGGTTTCAAAGTTTTCACTAAACCCTGTTACTGAGTTACAGACAGTTAAAATGCACTCCTTCTGTCTGTCTCACTTTCCTCCATGTCTCACTCTCCTCCATGTCTCACTCTCCTCCATGTCTCACTCTCCTCTGTGTCTCTCTCTCTTCTCTTCTCTGCTAAAGTCTCAGTCTGGATTTATATCTGCAGTAAACCCTCGAGCATTTGTTCATGTTCAGCAGGTCACATGATCATCCTGTGTAAACACGCGGGTTTATGTTTCTTCGTTTCTCTCTGTGTTGGATGAACGTTATCTTCAGTGTCCAATAACACGAGGGTGTGTTAAAGTCAACACTCAAACACACAGTGTGCTTCCAGTGTTAGAATCTCAGCAGCTGAATAAAGCAGTGTGGAATGTCATTTAAATTTACACGTGAACATTACAATCACTCGAAACTTCATCGAATTTTTTCTTATAATTACAACACGGTTTCCAAAAGAGTTGGGATGCTGTATAAAATGTAAACAAAAATAGAATGCGACCCATATTTAAATTGAAAATAGAACAAAGACAACATATCACATGAAACTGAGAAATGTTATTGTTTTTTTGGGAAATTTATATTTTATAAATTTATAATTTATTTCTCATTTTGAATTTAATGCATTCAAATCCCTTCCAGGGAATTTATTAGAGCCTTCAAAGTGTGAAAAGGAGAGGATCAGACGAGGGATAATGTGTTATAATATATACAGTACGAGCCAATCAGGATCGAACAAAAGGAAAAGGGGTGGGGCTTATAGGATTGGATTTCATAGTATTGAGATTTAATTTTTTAAGAGAGTGTGAATAAGATGCTCCACTTTTTAAATTCACACCAGGATCATTTATCAGTCTTTTACTAAATTTGCGTTTGAATGTTTGCATAACCAAGACAAGCCAAAAGCATTTCCGTTGTACTTGCGTGTGTATGTTGATTAGCCTTAAAGTGCAGAGCGTGTTTTTGACGCAGCTCATTTGCATTTAATGACGCCCACAAACTCCATAAAAGGAAACGCACACAGAGAGCTGGGAGCACGACATGAGTGATCAGGGTAAAGGCTGGAAAACAGAAGTGGAAGCTTTTGTGATTCATTTCTTTGCCAATGACCTTTTTTTAATATCACTAATAATAATCGAGCACGAAATGCTCCATTAGCTGAAGCATTTGCTTACGGCTCTGCGCGCCACCGTTTCCTTTGTTATAATTGAATGATTAGTTTATTTCTCTTAATTTATGGCTTTGTGTCAGCTCATATTCTTGTTTAAATTCTTTAATTAACGCCCACAAAATAAAGCGACTGGTTTTGACTAAACGTTGCGGATGGAGCTGTGAGTCCCTGAGCGAGTGGCTAACAGTGCTAACCACCGCACCACCGTGCCGCCCGAATACCAACGTTTGTTTCTAAAATTACTGGATTACTGGAACACTCGTAGGAATGATTTATGAATACATCTTTTCATATCCAACTTGATAAATGAGGCCCAATATTTGTAGAAATTATTAATTCAATAGAAAAACCTTTTAAAGGACTTCAGAACAAGTTCATCTGACTTTTCAACTTTTTTATCATTATTCCTTCCTGTCACATAAAGCGCAGTCATTTTTATAAAAACTCCTCACAGAGTTTCAGCATTTATTTCTTACTAATGACGGTGAAATGTTCCAGACAGCAAGACTGAGAGGTTTTAACTGAAGTGAACGCGGTCTTTATTCCCAGTGTCCAGCAGCTCCGATCCCACAGAGACTGACTCTCACATCCACTCAGATTTACTTAAAACACTAAACCATTTAAACCATTATGATCCAGTGTAATTTCTAATTCATTAATGATAAAACCTTGAATGCCACCATAATGATCCGTTTATTCATCAGTCGCTCAGCATTGTGGTCATGTGACCTCTCTCATCGCCGGGGCTGGGTGACGTAACGATACAATATTCATATTGTGGTAAACTTTTCGGTGTAGATATCATGATATTTTTCTATTAAAGGCAGAAGAGGTCATATTTTCAGAAACATTCTTTACTTTCCAATAGCACAGAATAAATCAAATCTGGCCTTAAAAAATCTGACATCTGTGGCAGGCGCAAGGCTGTAAAAAGCCGGTCCAATCCTCTCATTTGGTCAGAGTCCCAGAGAAGCCCAGAGATATGCACTAGGTGCAGGATATGACCATGGACATGGGTAGGGAAGTCTACATGCTGCCTAATATTAAAGCATTACAGAATAGCCTTAAATCCCCCAGTATCAGTATCAGTCAGTATCAACATGGATATTGAAATCACCGAGTAAAAGTACAGAAAGGTTAGAGCTGCAGATTAACGTCAGTAACTCAGTTAGATGAGGAAAAATCTGGCGTGCAGTTTGGGTGGATGGTAGATGAGAAGAGCAAAGGGGGATCTGGGGCCAGTAATTTTCAATATTCAAATGACAAAAAACCCTTCCTGGTGCAGACAGGTCATTTCATTTGAAGCTTCATTCATGTGAAGCGATGGCAGGAGATCATCACTCAGACTCCGCTAACGCTCGCTCGACAGTAGCTAGTCCTTAACACGGGGGTCTGTGAAGAACAGCCGGGGTGTCAGTGATTTTTATTTTATTTAGTTTTTTTTTATAGAAATCACAACCCAAAGTGCTTATTATTTACTTTTTATAGTTTTTATTCAGTTTGACTGGTCCTCTGATTTGAAAAGCTTTAATCCAAACCTGAGTAATTCAAACACCTATAAATATAAACCGATAATAGAGCTGCAAATGATGATTGTGTTCTGTCAGTGAAAAGCTCAGGAATAATAAGTTCTATGATGCTGAAATATTGACAAAATATTATCATATAGACATAATTAATGTCATAATTAAAAAAACAGGGTCAGTGGAATTTATTTTACTGTTAAATGTCAGATATAAAAAGATGAAGAACTTCTAGCTTGAGAAACACCGATCAGTAGGAGAGACGGCTCATAAGTGAGTCTGAAATGAATAAAGCGAACGGTGTGAGGCGCACCGCACTGCCGCGTACACGTGCGTTAGTGTTACAATCTACTGACCTGCTATTAAACTGTATTAATGAAGGTAAAAATGCACACATGAATGACTCTTTTCACAGGGTAGATGACGGGTCATGAAAGTTCCTTTCCTACACGGCTAACAAATCTAATCACCTCTTATTCTGAACTTCTTCACTTTTCACCCGCAGGAACCCTTTATGACTGCAGAGGAATATCTCAGGCTGACATTTCATCCTGTAACAAGACGAGACGCAGGAACCTGGAGAGAACTCGATGTCAGCTTTTCTACAGAGGTGTGCTTCGGTAAGCTGCACGCTTCTGTTAATAAAAACTGTCTGTCTTGCCTTTATATAAAGCAGACCATTGTGGTTGAGGGTAAACATAGTGTGTGAAAGCAGATTTCAGTGACACAAGCTGACAGAACAGGACCAGTGAGTGTGATGAATTCACCTGTCCTTGGGTGTAACACTCACTCTACCGCTGCTGGTCAGGAGATTTACAAAAGCCGGCTTTACTCTGTTTGAATTCTGATCTGATTTTGTTGTTGTAAAAAAGTACTAATCTGTGATTCAGGTCTCAGAGTGCGATTGCTGCTACGATGCTCGCCTAAATCCACCAATCAGACGACGGCAAACTCACGTCACAGCTACAGGTACGGTAACGGCGATGGAGAAACCTGACCCAAACACACTATAAAATCTCCTCATGCTCATTGTGCAGAATGTGTGTGTTTATGTGGTTCTGATTTACATGTAGCAGTGTGCTGTAATGCAGCACTGAAATCCTACTGAAGAACCAGTAAAACCAGTTGTCAAAGGCCAAACTGGAGTGGAGTAAAGCATGACAGGGGTGGGCGTGGTCTCTTACCTCCATACAATGCAATTTAGAACAATTTCTTAATCTTTAGAATTAACATGTGACCGTCAACAGTGCCCAAGATTTACCCCTAGGGTTAGGGTTAATGAAATACTGCGATGACTCTTTTAGTTTAAACTCTGTTCATCGACATGAACCGAGTCTAACTGCTCGGTCTGATCACATCTCACTCAGTGTTTCACTAAACTCACGTAAAGTTGCAGTGAAGTAAAGCTGCAGCTCGTGGGAGACTAAATCGGGCAGCGGTTTAATTTACAGGATTGACAGGTTGATTTAAGTCCACCTCGCTAATCCACACAATCGCCTTACGAGATTTACATGTCACTCAAATCCGCCGATGTGATGTGCACTTCATCGACACCGTTTCAGCTCCTTCACACCTTCTATGGACATTTTAAACACCAAGTCTGACTAATTTATAGTTAAAGCCGGGACGATACTCTGGTATGACGATATATTTCGGTAAAGTAATAGAGAGATCAGCCAGAGAATAAGGTAAAAACACATTTGTATATATCAATGCCAATAGCTTTTTCTTCCTACTCAAAGGCTTCCGCTGAAAGACACGCCCACAATGCACAATCACCTTTATTTGCATTCACAATAACTTGAAGACTATTTGAAAAACAAATTCAAACAATGCCCAACCCTAGTCTTTAAGTTTGTTGCATTGTGGGCGTGGCTTTCAGTGGAAGCTTTTTATACATACAGACATGGGAAAAGTTAACAGACAAACTTTATAAAATGTCTTGAAATCCTGTTTGGAGGAACAGCTAGTGAGCTACAGCAGCTTTTATGTTGAAATCGCAGTGCTGCTTTTGGTGCGAGTGCCACAGGGACCTTTACGTACACTCAAAATCATTCCTAGATTTCTATCTATGGCCGGATTTAAGTTCCCGAGGACCTGAGTTTGGCCATCATTCTGAGCCCAACTGCCCAACACACTGCCGGTGTCCAGCCATTCTCCATCACAGACATCCATCACAGACGTTGTCCATGGAGGGTGAAAGCCAAGGGGAAGCGTCCGGGAAGCGCTACAGGAGCCCGTGCTGACGTACCAACATGCTGAGGAACAGCTTCTACCCCTCGGCAATAGTCAATCTTGTGACCAACACATTGTGGTTTGCACTCAGATCACTTCCATCATTGCACAGTAACACACACACACTCATCCCTACTTCTGCATTTTATTTGGCTTTGTACTTGTACTCTGCTCAGTGGCAATAAATTTGAATCTAATCTAATCTAATCTAACCTAAAATTTCCATATTATGTATAAACATGATGATCTGCATCTACTCCCCGCCTGCGGTCTTCAACACGCTCCCACTCACAGTCACCCGCATTTCTGTACAAAAACTCAAAGACGCATATGTGTATCCATGCTCAAAACGCCCATTTTGTGATTTATGGCCTTCAACAACCCCCCAAATTTCCATAAATTAACTAAATGATACCTAAATTACCATATATATGAATATAAACCTAAAAGACTCGACCATGTCCATATTTCCCACACCTTCTCACGCAAAAAAAGTGCAAAAGCATTTTATTAATTTATCATCGTTGAATCACATGATCATTCATAAACCAGTCAGGTTCCTGTAGCTGCTAATGGTTATCCAAAACATCATGCTAACATTGTATATACATTATTACATTACCATATTAAACCATAACGTATGCTATTACACAGTTATTACACATTTATTAAGTTTTGTCAACTGTTTAATCTCATCACAAGAATAAAAGCGAATTACAGACAAGTGCAGCTGTGGAAATCTGTCTTACAGAAATAAATATTTACAATGAATCTTGGAAACAAAATATTTTTTAGAATTAACAAATGGACTTCTCTTCCTTCTTTCCTCCTTCATCATGCTGTTATTCATGCAAACAAGTATAAAATAAAATATACAGCAAACTCATCATACTGCTGAGCCACTTTTACATGTGGAGTCGTGATATACTCATTATTGTTGTTCGTTATAGAGCTCGTTATAGTGGATTTTTATTTAAGTCTATCTGATTTACGTAGCACGCCCTCATAACCTCTTTACCACGTTCTTATTATGTAATTCTATCTCAATTATATATGAATATTTAGCATATCTGCTTATATATACAGATTTATACATTCATTTGAAAAGCTATTTACAGACACGTCAGATAGAATCAGGAACAGATGTAGAAGATAAGATCTCCAACATAAGTCCCAAAGAGTCAATATCATATGACGCAAGAAAAATGACCATGTGACAGGGACACACGTGTGTTTTTGCTCAAACTCCGCCCCCACGTGCACGTAACTCTTCTGTTAATTCTGACTACAGCTAAAGCCTTTAGTTACATCTGAGGTCTGAATACTCATGTGTCGGTATTACATCCTGACTATGTGCTATGTGATTACTGAACACACTATAAATCACATTATTTTTAGGAGACCTGTGCTCATACACTATTCTCCTAAAAGCACATCAGTTGAGATGGATAGTTTTGTTGGTGCCCCCTGCTGGTGAGCAGGTTTATTACTGCAAAAAAACAAGCGTGGAAGAACAACAGGAGCAGTTTAAAATTCCTCCAAAGTGTTCTACACACACACACACACACACACACACACACACACACACACACACACACACACACACACACACAATTGCAGCTTGAGAGGAATAATTTATGATGCACATGCCTATCTATGGCCAGTGAGCCATTTAGGTTCTCAAACTTCAGTGCTCCTCCTGTGCTCAGAATAAAAAAGCGCCAGGTGTGTCTGCTTACAGAAGTGTGCAGGTGCCTGATTTCTTTTCCTGGTCCAGTCCACAGGAAGACTCTTTCCTGTGCGGGTCATTAAGCTCGTCGAAAAGTCCGGTGTCAATCATCTCTTTCTGCCAGGGGATGCAAATGGCGCCTGTGCTGAACTCTTTAAAGAGTTTTTCATCCTTAGCGTTGAACTCAATGCCTTTTACGTCGGAAAACTCAGCGATGTCTGTGGCATCTTTAGCGTAGACGATGTTGGGTTTGGGAAGCCATGGTGGAGGGATGAGTCCTGCCTCTAAACGGGGGAAATTAATAGATTTGAACCACTCGTGCTTCCGGGGGTCATCACCTCTGTGGAAACACACGGTGTTAGCATTAAATAACAGTGAAGAGGGTCAATTGTGTTGAGCTATCAATTTTGATCTAGGTTTAAGCCCCATATTGCCCCACTGATATATATTTATGATTTACACAGGGTTATATGCTTCTTTAAAAAAAAAAAACATCCTGATACTGTTTCACAAGGTCATGGACTAAGAATATCATCAGTCTAAACACTCTGCTGGGAGGTAATACAGTCAAGCACACAGACAACCCTTTTTTTTTAAATAAAGTGCTGATTTAAGTAATTCTGCAAGAGGTAGGTCTTCAGTCATCGTTTGAAGACACCCAGTGACTCAGCTGTTTGGACATGTAGGGGAAGTTCATTCCACCACCTCGGTGCCAAAACAGAGAAGAGTTTAGATGCAGGTCTTCCTTGTACCCTGAGAGATGGTGGGACCAGTGGAGCAGTGCTGGAGGATG
>JAQMYM010000018.1:17323519-17336019 GCA_030014255.1 Parauchenoglanis ngamensis
GGCTAAGAAACAGGACTCTGAGCATTTTTATGAGAAGCTGAAGTTGGCGAGGAGGGAGCAGGTGGTCCCGCTTTCAGCCGCCAGCTTCGAGTGTGGAACCTACCAAAGAGGATATGAGTACATTGTCAGGTGTGTTAGTGAGGAAAAGGGAGGTGGGCAGGGTCTCACAGGGCTTGATGGTGCTATTTAAATAAAATGAAATGAGAATAAATCACTGAGTGTGATTTATCACATCCTGAAGTGTTTTGTTCCTCTTAAGAACATGTCATACTTTTTATTTGTTTATAGTTACATTTAATGTTACATGTCACTTCCTGTTGTCATTTACATTATAGCAGCTATAAACTGTCGTTCCCTCACCATCCACTCTTTTTATTTTATCTCTTCAAGTTAATGACAAGAAATATTGCAGCGTGTGATGTGAGTGAGAGCGCAGTGCAGTGTAAACTCCTCTGTCCTGAAGATGTGGAACCCTTACAGCTCCAGATTTACCTCTGCCTGTTACAAAGCGCTCACACTGGAGACCCCTTCATACATGTTAATTAAGTTAACTTCACCATATCAACCAGATTAAATTTTTTTTAAACCCATTTTTGCAGATCGTGCGCTTTACACGTCCCTGTATAGAAAAGATTATATTTTCGAACGAGTGCATTACTATAAAGCTGCGCTACTGTCAGAGCTGCTGTTATAGAGACTTAACCCCTTCTGACCAATCAGAATGCAGCATTGTGGTGTATAATATGTACTCTGTGTGTGTGTTTCAGACTTCACATGCTCAGTGAGTTAGAACATGCGTTCACTGAGCTGCAGAAGGAAAGTGAAGGGTCCAGAGCGAGTGAGCTGATGCTGAACTGGGACGATCGCTTGCTCATGACCCAGAATTCCTTCAGAGCCAAAGAGCCGATCCTGGCTTTCCGTCGGGCCCTCCTCAGCCTCAGCAAGGGGTGAGAGCACACACACACACACACACACACACACACACACACACACACACACGCACATATACTTGTGAACTCTTGCTCAGTGCACACTCTGACTGCTGACTAATTTAATTTTACTCTGTGTGTGTGTGTGTGTGTGTGTTTGTGTGTTCTTTGAGGAGTGTGTGTGAGGAGCAGGTGGGTCAGTGTTGGCTGCAGAGTGCGAGAGTGGCCCGTCGAGCCGGTCATCACCAGACGGCCTTTAACGCCCTGCTGAATGCTGAGAACTCTCGTCTGTCTGAGCTGTTTGTGGAGAAAGCCAAGTGGCTCTGGTCCAAGGTACAAAAACAAGACCATGATCACATGACTGCCCTCAGCAGTGTGTGTTAGGAACATGCGTGTGTTCACATTGGAATAAAAACCAAGTGAGCGGGAGTATTTCATGTAAGGGTTTATGTATCTGTCACTGTTACAGCCTTACTGTGTGTGTGTGTGTGTGTGTGTGTTTTTTTGCAGGGTGATGTTCACCAGGCTCTCATTGTGCTACAGAAGGGAGTAAAACAGTGTTTTCCTGAAGACCAGCATCTCTCTGACCCTAAGAGGATCCAGATTAAAGGGAAAGCTCTGCTGCTTTTGGGCTGCTACATGGAGGAGACGGCTAACTCCGAGAGCAACGCCATCATGAAGATCTACAGGGTGAGGAAATGATGTGGGCGGAAGATCACCAAGAAGTGTTTCACTCTGAGGTCTGAGGTCTAAAAGATAAAACTATAAACAGATGGTTAGGAATGGGTGATGCTGTAGCTATGGTAACCTGTGGAATAGGTGATGCTGTAGCTATGGTAACCTGTGGAATAGGTGATACGGTTACCACAATAACCTGTGGTGATACAGTTTTCCTCTCTCTCTCTCTGCCTGTGTGTGCCTGTGTGTGTAGGATGTCACTACACTTTTACCTGAGTGGGAGGATGGGAATTTTTACTTGGCCAAGTATTATGACAAGCTGATGCCGATGGTGACGGACAATAAAATGGAGAAGCAGGGCAACGTCATCCGCTACATCGTCACTTATTTTGGAAAGTATGTCCATGTACAGCTGGGAGCTTGAAAATTCTTTACAATTTTTCATGTTTAAAATTCATCATAAATTGTTTCATTGCATATATTCATTCTTACTCTGTTTTTTTCTGTATTAATAAAACAATTTCCTGACGTGGCTTTAGAGCGCTGCAGTTTGGGAATCAGTACATTTACCAGGCGATGCCTCGAATGCTCACGCTGTGGCTCGATTTTGGCGCAAAAGTTTACGAAGTGGAAAAAGGTATGAAAATAAAACTTTAATTCACATCCACTAATACACCTTAAAAACAAGATAAAACAAGGAAAAGGTCAGTTTTTTAAAGTAAGACAAAGAAACAAAAGATCTATAATAGAGACACAGTCAGCTCCAGAAATATTGGTAAAGATGTGTAAATATACATAAAACATTTATAGCACATTTGTATATAATGCTGTATTTTGCTGTTCATTAGTCTAATTTGTATTATTTAATAATACTATATCGGGATTATTTATCCATTTTATCATGGTTCATGACAAAAACACTGGTTTTTTGTTGAGAGTTTTTTTTGTTTGTTTATGTTGAGTGTGTGTTTAAAAATCTGTGTGTGTGTGTGTGTGTGTCCGTCGCAGCGGGTCGTTCAGATAGAGCTCAGATGAAGGCGGATTTGAATAAAATAAACGCTGTGATCAGCGAGCACACACTGCACCTCTCTCCGTATCAGTTCCTCACTGCGTTCTCGCAGCTCATCTCTCGGATCTGTCACTCCAATGACGAGGTGTTTGCCGTGCTCATGGACATCATCGCTAAAGTTTTCCTCGCTTATCCACAGCAGGCCATGTGGATGATGACCGCGGTGTCGAAGGTCAGAAATCTCCCCAAATATCACCCTCAAATTATTCTAATCTGGCTTTAATGAGTTCCAACCTTATTTATTTATTATCTTCATTATTTACTTACTTATGGTTATTATTAATATTAGTTGTGATATTTTTCCTTCCTTGCTCAGTCGTCCTATCCAACTCGAATGAACAGATGTAAGGAGATTTTGAAGAAAGCCGTCAGTCTGAATGGATCATTTGGGAAATTTATTGGAGACGCGAACAGACTGACTGACAAACTGGTGGAGCTCTGCAACAAACCGGTGGGATTTACTTTAAATTAAATAAGAAATAATTATTTATTTACAGTGTTTTCATAACAACAGTGAATTGCAGCATCACTTTGTTGAACAGAATTATAGTTTTATATTAACAAAATGACGATTTACACTGAATTTAAGAGTTAGCTGAAATGTATTCCTGTATCGAAGCGTAGTTTGTTGGCTTATTGCTGCTGTTTGCAATTAGTTGCTATTGTAGATGCTAACAGCAAATTTGTCATACTTGGTATTTATTTTAGAGTTTAAATCCCTGGTGTTTTTCATTAGTATTAGTCATGATCACTGATCAGTCAAGATTACAATGAACTAAATGACAGGATTAAATAAAGTTCAACTAGATATGCCTGGTTTTTAATGAAATGCTTATGGGACATTTGGCTTTCCATAATAATGTGGTCTTTGTGTGTGTGTGTGTGTGTGTGTGTAAGGTGGATGGGAACAGCTCCACTCTCAGTATGAGTGTGCACTTTAAGATGTTGAAACGTTTGGTGGAGGAGTCGAGTTTCAGTGAGATCCTCATCCCGCTGCAGTCGGTCCTCATCCCCACGCTGCCCTCCACCGGCGGCGCCAACGCCAGCCACGACGCCTTCCCCGGACACTGGGTCTACTTATCTGGATTCGACGACACCGTGAGCGCTTTAATCAGTGCACACACAGAACTGCACTTATTGTACTGCTGATGGTCATGTGACCTAAATTCTGTTTGTTTTCATTTAGGTGGAAATTTTGGCATCGCTCCAGAAACCCAAGAAAATCTCACTGAAAGGATCAGATGGAAAATGTTACACGATGATGTGCAAACCTAAAGATGACCTGAGGAAAGACTGCAGGCTGATGGAGTTCAACTGCCTCATTAATAAAGTAATAATAACACTCAGGCACATAAAAAAATCTGCAGTATATGCAATTATCAAGCTGAATACAAACAGATTTATTTGTAAATTGTTCATAGCAAAGTTTTTTACACAACAAACATTTGGTGTTGAAAATCTCATAATTTTGTAAAATGTTTGTGTCTAAACCTCGATTTGATTGGCTTCAGCATATAATCTGTGTGGATTACTGCACTTTAATATCTGCACTATACTGTGGAGTTTACACTGTTTATGTTTATTACGTTTACAGCATACAGATGCTCTTATCCAGAGCCACTTACAGAGGAGCTTTAGAGTCGCAATCAAAAACACATCCTCCTGCTAGTTCACTAGCTCAGGAACGAAGAGCTCCATTCAGAACATTTACTGAAAATCAGCTGTTTTATTTTATTGCCATTAATTAAAGAATATAAAAAAAGACAAAAAAATTAAGACAAAAAAGCACTAATCATTAAATTATGAAAAAAAAACTGCTGTTTCTCTATTTCTGCCTTTTCCCTCTCTGTTAGTAGTCATTTCGTGCTCCAAGCTGTCTGCACGTTACCTTTTATGGAGTTTTGTAGGTGTCACTACATGAAAATGAGCACATTATGCACATTGCACATTATGGATGATCAACACCATACACATGGGTATGGAGAGAATCAGCGCTTGGTTTTGTGTCTCAGTGCCTGAGGAAAGACGCGGAGTCCAGACGGAGGGATCTGCACATTCGGACGTACGCTGTAATTCCGTTAAACGAAGAGTGTGGCATCATCGAGTGGGTGAACAACACGGCCGGCCTTCGCCACATCCTCACCAAACTGTACAAGGAAAAAGGTGTTTCAGCACACATCCTGCCCCATATTCACTGTTCGCTGTGTAGGGCTCATAAACTCCATCTGTCCATCAATTAGTATTATGTAATATTAATATTATTAATAATAAGGAAATTAGTTGATAATAATAATAATAATAATAATGTTGATGTAACAGGGGTGTATTTGACGGGGAAGGAACTGCGGAAAATGATTTTGCCAAAAACGGCGTCGTTTCAGGAGAAACTGAAGCTGCACAAGGATGTTCTGTGTGCCCGACACCCTCCCGTGTTTCACGAGTGGTTCCTCAGAACGTTCCCCGACCCGACCTCCTGGTACAGCACCTTTAATTTGATTATATTTCTTAAAAAATAATTTTTAGTCTGTGTCACACAAACAAAACGATGCCTCATCGGTGACATTGTTAATAATAATAGTGGCTTACGTGTGTGTGTGTGTGCGCGCCCGTGCCCACAGGTACAACAGCAGGTCTTCATACTGCCGCTCCACAGCAGTCATGTCCATGGTGGGCTATATCCTGGGTCTGGGAGATCGTCACGGAGAAAACATCCTGTTTGACTCCCAAACTGGAGAGTGTGTTCACGTCGACTTCAACTGCCTCTTCAACAAGGTGTGTGTGAAATCAGCTCTGATTATTTTACTCTCCGTGTTGGAATGAAACAGTACACACCTACGCGCATACACACACACACACACACACACACACACACACAACCCTGTTGTTCATCATCACTGATGGAAAATCTCATCAGCATTTAAATAATGTATGATTGTTACATTCCATCATGCACAGAGATCACCGTGTGTTTCATCAGGAATGTTGTTGTGTTTCAGGGCGAGACGTTCGACGTTCCCGAGGTCGTACCGTTCCGGCTGACGCAGAACATGGTGCAAGCCATGGGGCCGATGGGAACCGAGGGGCTTTTCAGACAAGCCTGTGAGGTCACACTGAGACTCATGAGGGACCAGAGAGAACCGTTAATGAGGTTTACACACACACACTCTTAAATACATTCCTATAAAACTGATAATGGAATATCACTGTGTGCTCCTGAGGTGTAAAATTTATTCTAATAAGCGCAGGTGCAAGAAAAGAATGAAAATATAATGTTTGGAGCAAATCATGGAGCATCTATAATATAAACAAAATATAAAAACAAAACAAAATAAGGCATCCGGACACCTGTTAAGTTCTGGAACACTTGAACGACATGGAGATTATGTAGAAACATTATACAGTAATTGTATATAATTAATATGAAGGTTTTTATTTGACTAGCTCTTGTAACTTCTCTGTAAGGCTTAGAATAGAGTAGTATAGTTAGGATTAGGGTTTATAGGGCAGATGATTTCTGAGTTAATTTGCTGTTTTTATTTGTTTTCTATCTTAGTGTGTTGAAGACGTTCCTGCACGATCCTTTAGTGGAGTGGAGTAAACCAGTGAAGGGTCCTTCAAAAACACAAGCCAACGAATCTGGAGAAATTGTCAACGAGAAGGTGTTTAAACTACTGTTAATGTGATAGCCGTGTTGAGCTGTTATAGTGTTACCTTTACACACTTCTCACACAATTTAAATGGTTTAAACATGAAGACTAAATTGAGCTGCTTGTCTTGAACAAACATTTTATCTTGAATAAAGGTCTTATGAATGTTTTTTTAATTATTATTATTATTATTGTTCTCCTGCAGGCTAAAACCCACGTGCAGGACATCGATCAGCGTCTCCAGGGTGTGATAAAGAACAGGAATAAAGTGATGGGACTGCCGCTGTCCATTGAGGGACACGTTCACTACCTCATTCAGGAGGCCACAGACGATAACCTGTTGTGTCTCATGTACCTGGGCTGGGGCCCGTACCTCTGACCAAACACTGTTCATTTAGCTTATGATCCTCTCTACTGTTCCACTTCATTTCCTTGTTTTGGATGTTTTCCAACTGAAGAAAAATGTATAATTATATACTGTAAAAATATAATTACCTATCTTTCAGTGTACTACATGTTTGTTTCTCTTGCTAACCCAGCCGAACAGTGAATAAGTTTGGTATATCGAACTGAAATTACAGCTGAATCTGGAAATTATGTAATGATTATTGTAGTTAAAAACAGCAGTTATGTTGATAGTAATATTTTTTTTGTTCTAACATGTTATGCATCGACTGTGTTTTGTTTATTGTTGCAGGAGAAAGCTTGTTAAAAAAGCTTAACATTTTCTCCTGCTGTGTAGGTTTTTTCATGGCTTTTAAAGCCTTTCCCAAACACTGTAGTGTGATTTATTCACCAGTCTAATAAATGTAAATAATTTTGCAATACTTTTTTAGTTTTGCATTAATGTCTGGCAGCAAGAACTCAGATAGAGCATAGAACTGGATGGTCATGAGATTAGTGAGAATATTGTTGCAGCTATTTCACAATTCTTTTTGTTATTTTTTATATTTGTGCATATACATTAATAATAGAAAGAATTTTGTATCTTACGTGAAATCTAATGTATGTAATATTTTGTGTTTTAGATTAGTCATAACCACTGACTGATGGGCGGATGTGGAAATGGTATCGAAAAAGTCAAAAAGAAACTTATAAATTACATTAAATACTTTGACATGTTTCACTTCACATTTAACTAAGCAGTAATCCTGTGTGTCACCTCACCTTTGGAATTAACCTCAACACCCATCATCTACATCGCTTATCTGTGAGAGGAAGCTGGAACCAATCCCAGCTGGCTCCAGGTAAGAGGCGGGGTTACTGCTTGGACAGGTCACCAATCTATCACAGGGCTAACGCAGAGACGAACAACCGTTCACACACATTCACGCCTGTGGGCAGTTTAGAGTAGCCAGGTTGACCTAATCTACATGTCTGAACTGTGGGAGGAAACCGGAGCACCTGGAGGAAACCCACACAGGCACAGAGAGAACAAAGTCCACAGTCAGCCATCAGATTCGAACCCAGAACCTTCCTGCTGTGAGGCCACAGTGCTGACCACTGGAAGTGACGGACTATACAGTTAAAACAATCTCCAAAGCAATTTTTGTGTTGTTTCTAGACTCTATAATCTTTCTTTCTATTGCTTCTACTGATGTTGTATAGCGGTAACAGGTATAACCTGCTTCAGTGCCACGTAAAATCTGCACGATTTTAAACGCGTTTCTGAACCCTTTGGCTTTCCACATTGCATCCAGTTCCCTGATCCACGCGCGCGCAGCAGTTCCTGACAGCGTTACAGGTACGGACACCGGTTTAATCGTGTTGTCACTCGTTGCTGTGAGTCTAAAACGCTGTAAGGTCGCCTTTATTACAAACTCGCTGTTTTACGCAGTCTGAGGTAACGCCATTTTCCCGCCACCTGCGCCAGCTTGACGCGCGAGCGAGTGTCACGCGCCGCCTCTCAATGGTTACTGCTGAGGGATTCGTCTCAGCCCGCATACTAGCCTACTAAACAGTGCGGATGTAACTACTGCTGCGTACTACATTTACACACACTTTAGTGCGAAAGTATGCGTTTTTTCATTCATATCCTTGATTTTATGAAGTAACGAGGTCTTTTCGTGCATGAAATTCTGTCAGATTTTAATGTCAAAACACCAATTAGCCGTTAGCAGACCTTCGGTAGGCTTATGTAAATCAAAACAGCTACAGCTGGAAATATGGAACCGAACTAGGAGTGTATCTCGCATTTCTTATGAATTTGCCATTTTTAAAATCTTTACTAGAAACCGTCTATTTTACGGTATTAAATATAAACCTTGAGATTTTGAATGAATATATTAAGCTTATGAGTATAACAGTAATGGCACTTACACTCAACAGTAGGAAATTTAAAGTGATAACCTTTTAATTATAAAGATATTACAGTAATATGTATCTGTAGGCTTCCTTCAGCCTCCATCAACATGTGTTAATTAAAAATAGATTTCAGTGCTTTAGAATGAAAGAGATGCACAATCACTCTAATATAAAAAAACCAAACCTTTTGATTAGATTTAAGTTGACAATAATTGTAGTCATGTTTGCTTTTTTAGGTTTGGTTTAATCCCATTTCCCATTCAAAATCCTACAAGTACAAACAGGTAGTGATTAAGTGATTATTTTTAATTGTCAGGATAAAAAAAATGGATGGTGTTGGTTCATAGCATGTTTAAAACTGAATAAAATGACAAAATAAATAAGTAAAGACAGCGAGCAATGGCATTTTACACTTACTGTTTATCATCATTTAGTTATTTATCTTTACATTAATTTTAATTTTGTCTTTTCTATGTGCAGTTATGAATGTCACTTGGAAATATGGAGTTGTCAAATAACCAAAAACAGGCTCAAGGGGACAAAAGTCCTAAAACTGAGACAAATAAAGGTCAGTGTGCTGGAGGAAACGAGTCTCCTGGCAGCACGGCTTACATAACTGTCAAAAAAACCAATATAAATGTGTCCACAGAGAAACTACTGTCTCCAAATTCCCTGGACATTCCTTCCCCAGAGATCAGTCCCTGTCTCTCAGATGGGTGGACTCAAGACTTGAGCTGTGATTATGTTAAGAAGAGCAGAACTCACGACTGTGTGATGCACATTAAACCAGATAGCCCAGTAAGTCCTGAGAACAGAGATCAAGCATGGACACCAGCCATGTGTCATCACTCCAGGCTTGTTAACAGTGCCAGCTTCCCTGGATTTGGTGCAACCCATCAGTTGCTACATGAAAATCAGAATACATCTGCCAACACCCGGGAAATCATTGATTATCGCAATCTGACACCTCAAGTGCCATTTGTGCCTTCCATCGCCAAGTCCATTCCAAAAAAAAGGATCTTTCTTAGGAAGCCCAAAAAGGCCATCAAAGATCTTTTTGTCCACAAAAAGTACAATAGAGAGAAAGCAACGTCACCATGTACACCATGCCGTGATTATGGACCAACAACTAAACAAACTAAGAAGTCTTCAAGATGCCGTGATTTCAGGAGTTCTCGCAGAATGAATGATACACTTTCCGACTCCTCGAGTGAAGGATGTGCTAACATATGTGAGGATGCTGTGTCACTGAAAAGCTTTGGCTCTCAAGCCGGTTGTGGGGAGATATTTGCAGATGAGGAATATCTTGTCTCTCTAGAAGGAATGCCAAAACTTAAAACAAGCAGGGATACCAGCGAAACTCCGAAGCGAAGTCCTGTTGCCTTTCAGGGAGGCATGGAGCAACTGGCATCACCTGCTCATCCTGAAGTCTTGGACTTGTTTGGAATGTGGGAGACCATCAATAGGACTGTTCTTTTTAGTCAAATTTCAAGCCAAGAAACGAATACAACCTCTACACCAATTTCTATATCACCCTCCTCAAACAAGACAACATATCCTATTGACAAAGTTACAAGCGAAAATATGACAGAACAAGAAAATAATCTGAATCATACAGTAACACCAAAAAGCGAGAACCAAGAGAGCACCAGCGATGAAGGTTACTGTGATTGTATTTCTATGGAAGATCACACTGGGCAAGCTCTAACACCAGTTTTTTCCAGAAAATTCCCTAGGGACACATACAGTGGAGATGCTCTCTATGAGTTATTTTATGACCCCAGTGAGGCTGAAATGACACCCATTTTTGATGATGAGTTGGATCTACCGAGCAGCATTGTTGGCCAGCCAAGTCCAGACCTCCCATTATCCATGTATAGCTTCCATATTGGATCAGAAGAGAACCTGGCACCTCCTCTATCAGTAGACCTTGTCAGCCATGACTTTCTGCAGAGTAATTGGGTAGGGAAAGACTGCTTACTGAAGCTTTGTGATACAGAAATTTCCCTGGCTATGGGTATCGTCAACTGGATGAAACATAGGACAATCAAGGGTAATCAAGCAGAGTTGGGGACTCCAAGGATTAGCACTGGCGATAATGGAGATGCATGCCATGAAGCAAAAGTTCAAACAACAAATCTTGGGAATCCTCCTAGTGCAGACAACATAACTGACCTTAAATTGAGCAAACCAGATGAAGCAGATGTGGGTCATCTCTCAGTGAAACACCAATCTGGAGTGGTTACAACACCAGAGAGCCAATCCAGGACCCCAACAAGTCATGTATGCTTCAGAATATTCAATATCAACTCACCATCAACACCCAACAAGGACTTGGAGTCTCCCATAGGATGTTCTCCTGGCTCTGGAACAAGTTCGTTATTTGTGCTGGCCATAAACAAAGAGTCTCTTTGTGAATCTTGCAAGAGCTCCCTGAAACATGGTGCCAAAGAACTGCATCTGTGCCATTTGTGTACCTCCTTCATTGAGCAAATAAAGATGTCAGAGTTGTGGCCACATGCCAGTCTTTACCATGCTAAGCTTGCAGGAAGTCCTCAAGCCTTGCTTCCTTCTCCAAGCATCAGTTGCGGTATAGCAAGTGATATCAGTATTCTTTCGCTAGTCGAGCAGTGTGCTAATCAGATGTCTTCATTGAAGCTTAACCAGCATCAACATTCTTCTGATCATGGAACAAGATCTGTCACCAATCAAGGAAGTGATAACTATCCAAGGAAAGATCGTACCAGGAAGTCTGTCAAGTCCATCCCCAAGAAGAAAGGGAATGTAACGGGGAAAATCGATAATAATACAAATGTCAAAGACAGTTTCAGCCATGTTGCAGTTAGTGCATCCCTACTGGAGGAAAACAGGCTTGGCCTTGTCACAACCAACAGCTCAGAGAGTTTAGTTAAAGAAACATACAAGAGTCCATGCTACCGACAAACTAATCCGTTGAAGGACACTAGTGTGTCTCAAGCTTCAAGGCCAACTTCCCTTCCTCTCACAAGTGCTACCTCCTCTCGATTCTCTAAAAAAGAACACCGCAATGTCATCAAAGTCAAACAAAAAACGTGTGAAAGAGTGCAACGAGACAGGAAAATGGCGGTGACCAGGAATGGTTTATCAGACAATGTCACCTCAGAGGAGAAGAAGATGGAACGAAGGAGTAGGATGAAGAAATAAAGCAGGTGCTATTTTGTCCACTTACAGTTATGGCATTTTTTCAGTCCAATCTCCTCTGGGACCCCAGAGATAGTCCACATTTCCACTTTCAACTCCTGAACCAGCTTTTTAGGGTTCTAGATAAGAAAGCTGATAAGATGAGCACTACTGGGATTCCCAGAAGATTGGATTGACCATAATGTGCGATTTGGCAGAAAACCTACAGCTTTCAGATTTTACTGCTGTTATTAAAGGTTACTTTGTTAGCAGACAGCCCTTATAATATTAGAGTTATCCCTTTAACCTTCAAGTAGAAGAACTGAGGTAGAGGGCACCTCATGATAGTTAGTAATACTGATAATATATTGCACACCACAGGAGATACTGCCTTGTTCCAACATGCAACAGTGGGAGAACAGAGAGCAGTATGTATGTAAAAAGAATTTGTGTTATTTACATTTAATTGATGCTTTTATGGGTCTTACAACTGAGAAAGTGTACAGGTGAGCAGTTGAGTGTTAAGGGTCTTGCTCAGGGACCCAACAGTGGAGGCTTGGTGGTTCTGGGATTTGAACCTGAGCTTTCAATCAGTAACCCAGCACTTTAACCTTTAAGCCACAACTGTACGGCTAGGCTAGGCTAGGCAAGGACCTCTGTGTGTGCTGATGTTAGAGTGAAATGCTAAATGAATTATGGAGCACAGTTAGTATT
>JAQMYM010000018.1:17358244-17370744 GCA_030014255.1 Parauchenoglanis ngamensis
TTGTTTATTCCAGAAGCCTGTACAGCATAGATTATACTTTAGTCAGTAAGTCATTTTAAAGTTTTTTTGACCCCCCCAGAGTTCTAAAACAGGAGCGTCCAGATTTAGCTGCTCTTGCTGACAAGGTAGACCTGCAAGAGTCCACAGGCATTGCTTCAGACAGCTCTAGCGACTCCTCTTCCTCCTCTTCCTCTAGTTCCTCCAATTCTGATTCAGAGGTATGTTATGCTCTGCTTTGCCAAAAGTCATACTCGCACAGTCTGTTATTCACTGAAGTCTTTTGACTAAAGTTAAAAAGCCTATGTGACAGGGTGGGATTATTGGAACCAGTCATATAGGTCACTTCATTTAAAGGAATAATGCACATCTTCATAAACAAACACCTAAAGATGGGTGTTTAAAATAATCGAAGGCAAACAAACGGAGCTGTGTAGGAATGGATGACCAATTGTGTCATAATTAAAAATAAATAAATAAAAATAGGTATTCACATATTTATTACACATGGTAATGGCTTAAAAATGTATACTCATTTACATTTATTTATATCCACATTTATCTATTATTGTGTTTTTTTTATTTATTTGTAGCTATGTTTAATGATTTCTTTCTTTATTCTTTTATTTATGTATTTATTTTTTCCCTGCATTCCTTTATTTCTGTATCCATTGCTGCAGTTTATTTCTGTATTTCCTTGCCTATTCCTTGTCTATTTATAAATGTGAAATCATAAAAATGTTAAATTATAGAGAAGACAATGGTGTAGGAAATAAGAAGAAAGTGCAGTTTGCCTGCATGCAATATTTATAAAATACTGTATTGGCTAGGTAAGGTTAGGAAGCATGCCTAAAGATTAGTGTTAATCTTTAACCCTTAACCTTTAATGGCAGTGTGGTGCAGTTGCCCAATTTTTTTCCCCTCTTCATAGAACACATCAATTAGCTTGCTTCATGTATACAGCCAGTATATTTGTGACGATCTAATTTGGGTCGGACATGTGGAAATGTGCACCGCTGTTGCTGAGCCTGTCTACCTATATAGAAATTCTCTGATCTAGTCAAGTAGGTATGGATGTACTTGCTTTGATTTTCTGTGCTTCCAGTACAGTACCTATCAGCTGGCTTGTATATGGATCAACCAAAAGGAGTAAGCAGTCACTGTGACAATATCTCATTGTCACCCTATTATATGGGCAAGGAAATACATAAATAAGTAAATGTGAAAAAGAAAAAATACAAAAATAAATAAGGGCAAAATCAATGCAGAAGTAAGAGACCGCATCAAAAAATACAGAAATAAATAAATGCAGGGAAGAATAAACGCATAAGTAAAAGAATGCATCAAAGAATAAAAAATAAATATCACTACAAGTAAAAGAAAAAATAAAATGTACAATATATAAATATGTAAATAAATTAAGAAAGTAATTATATACAGTTGTGGGCAAAAGTCTTAAGCCACCCTTTTTTCTAGTAAAGTAAACATCAAAAATAATGGCAGTAAATCTTTCTACTTAGAAGGCGAAAAAAACTACAACATGCAGTAAACAGTAATAAAGACAATATAAATAAAGACAATATTTGGCGTCACGACCCTGTTTTTCTTAAATAGCAGTCCCAGGTGCAATGTGTACGTTTTTGGTTTTTTTTTTAATTGGCTAGTAGGTTTTACTGAGCATCTTGGAGAATCTGTTACAGTTAAGGAGACTGTTGCACTTGATTCTTTTTTTGACACACAACTCAACAGCATTAATTTTGTTTTTTTGTTTTTTTTCTTATGTTGCTTTCTTTACTGACATACAAACGTTTTTCAAATACATACATTTCTAATTTTATACTAATAAACAATAGGGTGGTTCAAGACTTTTACACAGTAGTGTATTTCTCAGCCATTATCCTGTGACACAAATATATTACCACTTTTTAAAATAAGTAAATAATTATGACCAAATTGGTCTAGCATACATAAACATCAGTTGTGTTTCTACATTTTCCTCTACTTTGTTTTTACTAAAAAAAAAAAAAGCCCATAGAACAGAATGGAAATAATGGAAAGAAGTTTTGAAATTTGGCACATTGACTGGGGACAGTCTGCTGATCTCCTCAAATGCTTTATTGCTCAAATTTGTAGGTGGTTTATGAATTGTTATCCATCGCATTGGATTTTCCCCCGATTTTAGATTTTATCAGAAATGCTCAAGTTTTAATGGTCATAAATTTTGCCCAATCTTCATGGAATTTGGCACAGTCTGTCATCAGAGAAAGCCTCACAAGTTATCATATGGATTTTAGATTTTCAAAACCATTTGTCCGTTGCAGCCAATTGAAAGCCGCACAGAAGTTGTCAAATAGGGAGCAAGGTCATATCTCGGCATTTCCTCTTTATGCTCATATCTTGGCTGAATAACTCGGCCATTACACATGCTATGAAATATGAAATTCAGTGTTTTTATGTAAGTTTACATGCAGAATCAGAATCTGGAGTCAGGGATTGTAATATTATTAATATTTAATTTAGTTGTTGCTCATATTAAAATTATGTACTAACAATATTTGAAAATTGGCTGTTCATTTTTCGGGAAATGCACTCAAATATGTCCAGTTCCTTTCACAGCGAGAATTCCATATGCACTTAGACAGGTAGGCCTACTTTTCTAACTATGATTTAAAAGAATTGAATTAGATTTTTTTGATGATGTACGGTAATTTTGTAAAAGAATCACCTTCTCACTCTGCTCCTGAAAGGATCTGGTATTATGAATCAGTTTGCTACAGATAATGTGAAAATCTTACTGGCTTGTTGGATTATTGTATTATACTGGTTAGTTAGTATTGCAGTTGTGTTGCTTGACCTAGCATTGTTGTTTCAAAGATGGCCATGGAGGAAAAGCATCAGAAATGGAGTCTTGGAGTGGACTTTGGCTCATCATGTCACCTTATAAAATATGGTCTTGTAATTATTCACTGGCCTTGTTAAATTGTGATCTCTTGGAGGAAAAGAGAAATCTATTTAGATCTGTAAGGAGCAGTTGTACAAATGTTTTTGTCCAAGCAATACTCCTTTCAGGTTTAGTGCTGTGAGACTGATTTAATAAGTGTATCATTTTACTGATGTGGTCATAACTGCCCTTGACTTTGGTTTTGGTAGGATGTGTCCTCACAGAAAAACTGTTCAGTAGAATGTCTAGCTTTTTAATACTAATGCACTAATACAGTTTCTGGTACCCATAAACATCAATGTTGCCTAGATTTAATGTTGCACAAAATGTAAAGTTTGTGAACCCTGTAGGATTTTCTATATTTCTGATTATGACCTAAAACATCACCAGATTTTCACAGTCCTAAGCTGGTCCTAAAAGCTAGATAAAGAGGACCCAATTAAACAAGACAGAAATATTATACCTGATTTGTTTATTGTGGAAAATGATCCAATGTTGCATATCTGTGAGTGGAAAAGTGTAGTAGAAATGTTGTGGAAGGACCTGAAGCAAGCAGTTCATGTGAAGAAACCCATGAACATGACAGAGTTTAAGCTGTTCTGTATGGAAGAATGTGCTAAAACTACTCCAAGCCAATGTGCAGGATTGGTCAACATTTGTTTGTTCCCTGAAACATCTAGTTGCAGTTATGTTATTATGCAGTTATGAACGGTTCTTATTTTTTGTTTTTTCTCTGCATTGGAACATTAACTCCACTAATTTTTACATGTTTTTTAGATATTGATATTTAGATTTTAGAAATAACATGCACAACTTGCAACTTCATGAAATGTGTCAACAATGAAGTGTTTTTTTGACATTTATTTTTTAAACTGTTACATTTATCACAATTATACAGACTACAGATTCTGCATGAAAAATTGCATAAATCCCAATGTTTATCTTCATAGCATGTGTATTGGCAGAGTTATTCAGGGAAAAGAATTTCAAAAAAGCGGGTGTGACATCTCATGACATGAGCTGGGGCCCAATTTCAAGATTGCTGCCAATCAGAAGGGAGTAGAAATTGGTATTATACCTCCCCATGTTTGGCGTTTTTTGTTATCAAGCTTACCAACAATATTTTTTAAAAAATATGCCAGAACAGTGAGGGAATGGTGGAAAAGTCTTCTGCCACTGTCTCATTTCTGATCACTCTTTCTTTACTCTGAAGGCTGAATCAGGCTCTGAGGGTGATGCCATGACCCACCGCAGGAAGAAGCGAAGAACCTGTATCGCGATGGAAAATGTTGACCGCACGAGCCATGATGACTGTGTGAGCAAAGAGCGCAGCTCCTCGCGATGACCCCCTGCTACATCTCTGTGTCACTTTCTTTAACTCTGGTTTGCTGCCCAAATAAATCACTATTGACTTAATTGGCACAAAAAGAAAGGAAATTCCATATGTATGTAGTATTTGACACGGTGAAAATGAAATGCTGCAACAAGGATGGTGTCTGTGGTCCTTGCATAATGGCAGGCTGTACAGGCTGTTCCTTTTCTTGTCCTATTGAAAGATTATGTTGGGATGAGTGTTGGTATTAATGTAATATAGCCTTCTTTGGCTTTACCCTTACTGATTTATTACTGTTATATAGTGTTCTGCCCGGCCTTTTACACTAAAGGACCCTGATGCAGATAAAATAACTGTATGAACATTGTTGCTTGATCACTTGTACCAGCCCACATGGCTGCACTGCTGCAGGGGTATTATGAATGCTGAATTGATTCTAATTCATGGATTTTATATTTAGGGAAATTCCAAAGTTCAATTTTTAATAGAGTAATACTCCACTTTTGAATCTGTGTACTGCATCTGTAGTGTACATGCACAGTTACAATGAATTTCTCTGTACTGAGATCTGAACCCTTCTACTGGAAATCTAAAGGTAATGTTAAATTGTGTCAAATATTTGTGATACTTATTTGTAGAATGTTGTGAGGAATTCTTAATAAAAACTTCAGGAAGACATAATTGATCAGAATGAGCCTTTATTATATTGTTCCACTGTTGAAAACGTAAAAATGTTGTAGTTTTGAATTTACAGTATAGTCAAGTTCAAAAACTGCATACACTTCTATTATATACACTTCAAGTAAACACTATTTTCACAGTAAAGGAAAAGCTTCCTGTCAGGGATAATTGTGTCTATGCTACAGGTGCAGTAGATGAAAGTCCGTCCATCCATCCATTTTCTTCCGCTTATCCGAGATCGGGTCGCGGGGCAGCAGCTTAAGCAAAGAGACCCAGACTTCCCTCTCTCTGACCACTTCTTCTAGTTCTTCCGGGGGAATCCCAAGGCGTTCCCAGTCATAGACATAGTCCCTCCAGCGTGTCCTGGGTCTTCCCCGGGGCCTCCTCCTGGTTAGACGTACCCGGAACACCTCACCAGGGAGGCGTCCAGGAGGCATCCTAATCTGATGCCCGAGCCCCTCACGGATGACTGAACTTCTCACCCTATCTTTAAGGGAAAGCCCAGACACCCTGCGGAGGAAACTCAGCCGCTTGTATTCGCGATCTCGTTCTTTCAGTCACTACCCATAGCTCATGACCATATGTGAGGGTAGGAACATAGATCGACTGGTAAATTGAGAGCTTTGCCTTACGGCTCAGCTCTTTTTTTCACCACAACAGACCGATGCAGAGCCCACATCACTGCGGATGCCTCACCGATCCGCTTGTCGATCTCACGCTCCCTTCTTCCCTCACTCGTGAACAAGACCCCGAGATACATAAACTCCTCCACTTGGGGCAGGATCTCACCCCCGACCCTGACAGGGCACTCCACCCTTTGAAATGGATGAAAGTGAGGTTAAGAAATTCGTCAAGATTCTTTCGGTCAATTCTTTTGCAAACACTTGGAGAAGTGGTATTTAACTCAAGTATTAAACATGTTCATGTTCTACCTGATCTATAAAGGTCCACTATGTAAGATTTTGAGGGTATCTATTAAAAGAAATGGAGTGTGTGTTTGTGTATCTATCTAGCTATCTATCATAATATATTTTTAGAATTTATAAGTATGTTTTCATTGGTTGAATTGTGTTTTTGTAAGCTTAGTATGAGTCCTTTATATCTGCATAGGGAGCTGGTCCACCTCTTGGGAGGGGTTCAAGAGGTTGAATCCTAGGGTTAGGGTTAATCATAGTGGATCTTTAATCACTAATTCAACAATAGGAAACCTTTATTCATTTGGCAGGCACATTTCATCCAATGTTACAAAGAAGTCGAGCAGTATGCAAACTACTCCACCTACAAAAACCTGTTGGAGGAACTGAGTTAAGTTTGCACTGCAGGGCTGAATAGCCAGAGTTTAAATTGTGGGTATGCTTAAATATTGGAATACCTGGTTAACCATTTGAGGTGCCAGTATTTAAATATTAACTTAACTATTCAGATGTTTATATCTCATATATACTTCGAGTCAGTGAGGAAAACTCTGGCTATATTCTGATACAGAAAGCAGTACTATTGTGCAGGGCTCCAGACTGCAACTATTTAGTGCAACTAAATTTTAAAGTTTTATAACTCCTTATATATCACGTGAAACACCAGGAGGGAGCAAGAATTGGTGTGTGTTGTGGAGAGGTAAAGGTACGTTTTTGTATCACTCATTCAGGTGGTATGGGGTGAAATTCATCTGGTCTGTGAATAACTAGAAGTGACATTGTGTGATGGCATTGCAAGGCAACTCAGTGAAAGCAAACATCTGTCAAAATCAAAAAGTACAGAAAAAAACATTTATATTGGATCGAAACGAGAGACAAGCAAGGTGCTAGAAGCTGGATTCTGTTTGTTCTTCATGATTATAGCAACAAATAGATAGATAGATAGAGATGACAGACAGTAACTGTCATTCTAGTCATCTAGCATGACGCTAGCTAGCGAGCTACTGAGCTAGTTACAGAGCATGAATCACTAGCTCACTAAACAACACAGAAGACGAATTCCATGCTGATTTCATTGGCTCCATCTAATTTACATAAACCTTGTAATAGCTAAAATTCATTCATCATTTATCAGACCACAGTGGAAAATGTTCATTTAAGTTCAGCAATTCTGTCTCTCATTTATTATAATTATTAAATTGTTGTATTTTATCACATGAAAAAAAACATATCTGCATTACGTCTTGACATCTTTAGTTATTATGTCTGTCCATCGACTGTATAAATTATTTATACAATCGATATGTCTGCCAGGTTGTTTTCACAGAGGTATCAAGCCACAGGTAGACATCACACTGACCAGACCAATAGGAGCAAATTTGCTGAGGCAATCGAAATTGAGATGGTGAATTCCCCTTCAGGCAAATGAGAACCAAATGAGAACCCGTAAGTTCAGCATGTGATATGTTTAATATGTGGCATTCTCTAGAGAGTTGGGAGTAACAAAAAGACCAAGATGGAAGAGGATAAAAGCCACATGTATCATGAAAACATGTTGCCTACTATGGTGATTTAAGTGGGTCACCTAAAATTTGTGATAGTGGTCCCTAAAATCTTCAGTAAGGTGCACCAATGCTATTAATGGAAAAAGTTAGTCTGGAGACCTGTTGTGGTGTGCTAGTATATTTCGAATAACATGCAGCACATGCAGCACCTCAGAGCAGGTTTATATGTCTGTGTTGAGGTACACTGATCAGCCCTAATATTAAAACCACTGACAGATGCCATTTTAAAAAGATAAACAAGGACTGGGTTATATTAAGCAGGAAGTCAACAGTCAGTTCTCAAAGTTCATTGTTGGAAGCAGGAAAAATGGGCATGCTGAATCTGAGCAACTTTAACAAGGGCACATCTGGGTCAGAGCATCAAACAAAGAAGCACTTTTTCACATGTAAATGAGTTGTAAATTTACATTTATGACGTTTGGCAGATGCCCTTATCCAGAGAGACTTAGAAAAGTGCTTTGAAGTCTCTATCAGTAAATATCACTTATATATCTGGTTCACTTGGACCTGGGTTAAGAATACCATCACACTAAAAACTCTGTTGGCAAGTAGCACAGAAAGGTGAAAGTTGAATAATTTTGAAAGTTGTAGGTCTTTAGTCGTTGTTTGAAGACACCAAGTGACTCAGCTGTTCAGACATCTAGGGGAAGTTCATTCCACTACCTAGGTACCAAAACAGAGAAGACTTTAGATGCATGTTTTCCTTGTACCTTGAGAGATGGTGGAACCAGTCGAGCAGTGCTGGAGGATTGGAGGGAGCGTGGTGCAGTGCGAGCTGTAATAAGTGCTTTGAGATAGGAGGTCCATTTTTGGATTTGTAGGTAAGCATCAGTGTTTTGAACCTGATGCGGGCAGCTACAGGAAGCCAGTGGAGGGAGCGTAGCAATGGGGTGCTGTGTGAGAACTTGGGAAGGTTGAAAACGAGTGGTGCAGCCACATTCTGGATCAGTTGCAGAGGTCGAATGGTTCTCAGAGGCAGACCTGCTAGGAGTGCATTACAGTAGTCTAGTCTCGAGATGTTAAGGGACTGAACAAGTACCTGTATGAAAAGAAATGGACAGATCCTTCTGATGTTTAAGAGGAGAAATTGACATGAGCAAGAAAGATTAGCAATATGAGAGGAAAAAGAGGTGATTGTCCATAGGCACCCCAAGGTTATGTGCGGTGACCTAAGGAGAGATCAAAGAGTTGTCCAGGGAGATCACAATATCCTGATGTGGGGATGAATCAGCTGGATAGCAGTTGATGAATCAAATGAATAGCAGTTTAGTTTTGCTGGGGTTGAGTTTCAGCTCATGAGTTGCCATCCATGATGAGATATCTGCCAGATTTGCAGAGATCTGGGTGGAAACATTAGTGTCTGAGGGAGGAAAGGATTAGTTGATTGTCATCTGCATAGCAGTGGTATGAGAACCGATGTGAGGTGGTCTCTTGGTGATTACCTCACCAAGAGACCTAGTATAGAGGGAAAACAGAAGAGGACCAAGTACCAAGCCCTGAGGGACACCAGTGGAGAGCCTGCATGGAGTAGATATGGATCCCTTCCACATGACCTCATATGACCGGAATTCTGGGTAGGAAGCAAGCCATTTCTCAGCCACAATTTCCAAGACTCCTAAAGATGGACAAGAGAGTCTTGTGGTTGACTGTCAAATGCTGCTGAAAGGTTGAGGAGGATGAGAACTGATGACAGTTTGACCCTCTAGCAGCATGTAGTTTCAAAAGTGACGGCCAAAAGGGCGTCTTGCATTTGTAGCGTATACACCTTCAATATATTTTAGTGAGCCCTGCCCCCAATTCACACCTTAAGGGAGCCCGAAACTGCTGTTGATTAGACACCTGAGAAACGTAATTACCAACAAATAGCCTGCACCTTTTGATTTAAGTAGACATCGGGGGTCATAAAGGACCAGAAGTTCGCTCAGATACTGAGACAGTTGTATTTTTATAATCTGTGTGAAATTTGATTGGAAGCTAATACAGTGTAGATAAGATAGGGGTGATGTGCACATATCTTGTTCAATTCAATTTGAATAGCACTTTTAACAACAGACATTGTTGCAAAGCAGATTCACAGAAGTATATAAATTCTGAATATAAACTTATGAATCTATAAATTTATCTATATATATCCCTAATGAGCAAGCCTGTGGCGACGGCAACGGCGGCAAGGAAAAACTCCCTGTAGATGATAAAAGGAAGAAACCTTGAGAGGAACCAGACTCAAAAGGGAGCCCATCCTCATCTGGGTCGCACTGTATAGTGCAATTACAACTAACACACTTTAATAATAGGGTCAGGTTTTCACAGTATTTCAACTCAACTTGTGTCCTCACATTACATTTAAGTGTAAAACTGTGACAGTGGCTACAGGCAACTGCATGGAGTATTTTGATTATTTTGATTATGAGCTACTTTCGAGTACATGTAAGCAATATAAGCTTCTCTGAAATGATACTAATTAGCCTACTATTTGAAACATTAGCCATGTATTAACACATACTTCATATTTGAATATTACATTACTGGTGTTGTGATGAAAAAGGTCTTCATAAGTGAAAAAAATATGCATTGTTGTTTTAGCAGCACACAAACTTTTATATGTAAACCGAAAACCCTGATATGGCATATAGCGCAATTAAATGTATTTTTTTCTTAGTAATGGTTGCACCTTCTTTTTACATCACCTTTTATTTATATGATAGTTCTTTTGTAGATTTATTGTTGTTCATTTATTAACTTATTGCATTTAATATGCCTAGGCTGTCTTATTTATAATTCTTATTACTGTAAGTTTATAACTCTTACTCTAAAAAAGGCGACGTCGAGACAGTTTTAATTAAGAAGGTCACTAAAAATAGACTTCACTTGAACAAATATGAAGACAAACACAAACAAAATTGTTTCAGTTCTCTCCAAGGAACCTGCTATATTTCTCATATCTGACAAAGATACCTGATTGCTCAAGCAGGAAGAAGTGACAGAAGTGACACAAAGCAGAGAACGAAAGAAAAACTGAAAGATATGTGATAAATATGCATTCTTTCTCTATGTATAGTTGCGAAGGGTTTACACAGCTCTAAAAGTGCCAATACACCAAGTTTTATGACTCACATATTCCTTAAAGGAAGGATGGCAGTGTTCAATCCATTTAGCATATTTTTACATTGAAACTTCTGACATTGCAAATGCTAGAAGTTTTACTCCTTGGCATTTCAGTCTCTTTTGCTTTGGGGTATCTTTTCATGCTCTGATTTTGTGCAGGTTTCTTGACTATTTGTTTCCCATGTTAGCATGAACAAATGAGATGGTGGGGTGTGTGTTCCAGTTTTGGCCGAAATAATATGGTATGTACTATAGGACATGTCACTGTAAACACTCACGGATGATAAAGATCTGGTTGTAAAGATAGCAGCAGAAATAGGCGCCATACATGGACCTCTATATTGCACACAAAGGAAATGTGGAGAAATTATATCAGGAAGTGTATCTGAAATAACACACAGGACCACATGGTTGATGTATGAGGATGTGTAATGTTTGTGCTATGTGAAGTCATGGGATTTCACATGCACTGGATTTTGGCCCTTTTTTCTGAATAATGCTAAGCTAGACAACCCGTGTGCTTTGTTCCGTCTTTCTCGTCTTTTCTCTTCCGCTTAGACTCTTAAGAAAACAAGCAGTCCTGCTGCTTTGTGTATGTGTGTGTGTTCATGTGTGGAGGTGCATTTCTTTAATATAAGTGAGTCTCAGTAGGGGGGATGAAGTAGAATTTGTAGGTAGCGTTCCCCCAATTTAGCTGAGCCAGCCAGACAGCTCAGACAAGAGGAATGAAAATGGACTTTCATTAAACACATCAATCCTCTGGTGCAAAATGCTGTACATGCAAAAGGAGTTCGCAAAGAGCTCCCCCAGGATATTGTACATATTTTGTTTGTGATCAGTCAGTGTCCATAAGCACTGCTGTGATTCATAAATTCACTGATGAGAACTTGAAGTGTTGTGTACGTCTCAGCTGTTCTGCACTCACCACCAATCCTTCACTCCTGTCCTGTAAGAGCGCAGCACTGACACCGGCCTATGACTCACTCTGCTGCACTGTGAAATATAACCACAGCAAAGCCATCGCAAGTCTAGGATCGGCAAATCTCTCCACTGCCTGTCTGAATTTAATAAACATCACAGGATGGAGGCACCTACAAATGGGAAAGCAAAGCTCAGATACTGATAAAGTGGACCAGTTTGACGATGCCATGACCGAGGAGAGCCTTATATGCTGTATATGGGTTTATACAGATATTAGCTATTACTTTATCGGCTTTTCTCCAGATTCTCCATGGAAAACTGGAGAAGTGAAAAGGGGTTAAATTACAGACTGCAGTCTCATGCATGGTTTTAGTGGTTTTTGGATTTCACTGTGTGAGCAAATGTTAATGCCAAATGTTTCAAAGAGTAATTAAGGACGTCCTTCGTGTGTTTAGCATCAAACTTTATAAAATAACAAATTACTGTTTGTTTATTTGTTTGTTTGTTATGTTATGAACTGGAACATTGGTGGATGTTTTGTGTGCATTATATGTTAAGTATACAGATTCATACTTATCTTTTATACATCTTGATAATTAGTTAGTTAGTTGGTTAGGGTTAGGGTTAGTTAGTTGACCAGTAATCCTTGTTCAGTGATAATAATGTTGTCTTTTATGTATATGTGTTGTAGTTGATGACTAGTTGGTCGGTTGGTGGGTCGGTCAGTTGGTTACATGGTTGGTTAGTTAGTTAGATTGTAGATCTTGTTCACTGATAATAATGTTAATACTGTTGCCTTTTATTTATGTGTTGTAGTTGATGAATAGCTAGTCGGTCATTCAGTCAGTCAGTTAGTTAATTAGATAGTTATATAATTTTGTGATTGGATGAAGTGTAAGATTCTGTTGATCAATATGAGGCAAAGGCAGAATGCATTTTTTATTAAAAAAAAAAAAATAAAAAACCCAATCCAAAAACAAGACCAGCTGTAATGCCGAATGCTATATGTCAATTGTCAATTTTTATTTTAGAACCTTCCTTCT
>JAQMYM010000018.1:17373244-17382549 GCA_030014255.1 Parauchenoglanis ngamensis
TAGTCCATCTGTGTGTCGGAAAAATGGACGAATCGGCGAGAAGCGGCTCTGAAAAGTCTGAAAGGCGTGAAAAAGTCTCTCCTCTGTCGGGGGCGCCGAGTTTCTGTTTCGGGTTTTAGCGGTTTTCTGCTGCATGAGGGTTGTTTCTGTGATCACTGACACGAGAAGATAATGCAGTGTAACATCTAGTCAATGAATAAACATGTTGATGATGTGGAATGTTTTATTTTCACTCTTTCATTCTGCAACATTGATCACAACAAATAAGGAGAGAGAAAAAAGAGGATGGAGTAAAGAGGCGTGAAGGTCTGCTCTTACAGAGACGGGCAGAACGACAGATAGTTTTATAACCTAATGACTGAAGTCTGTGTGTGTGTGTGTGTGTGTGTGTGTGTGTGTGTGTGTGTGTGTGTGTGTGTGCCCATCTCCACAGCGTTGGTGATCACTGATGGACCTCAGGATAAATCCGGTGTGGGTGATGAGGTGGGCAGTGAAGACGAGCTGTACAACGACTTCCACATTTCTGCTAATCGCTTAGGAGGAGGAGAACAACTTGCTATTAATGAGGTAACAAGCTCCGCCCATGATTACACACCACGCCCACAATCACACAGTCCACCATCATAAATCCTACCCGCTATGGTGCATTACACCCGCCATCATACACTTTGTACACAGTCATACACTGACGGTGTGCTCTGATTGGCTGAGAGCAGTACAGTGTGTTCTGATTGTGTGCGCGCGTGTGTGTGTCTCGGAGAGACCCGGATGTGTTTTACTGCTGGTGTGAAAGGGAGAGAAAATGTGTGTGTATGGGGAGGTGTATTGGGGGGGGTATGGGTGTGTGTGTGTGTGTGTGTGTGTGTGTGTGTGTGTGTGTGTGTGTGTGTGTATGTATGGGTAGGTGTGTGTGTGTGTATGGGAGTGTGTGTTGTGTGTGTGTGTGGATGGGTGTGTGTGTATGGGAGTGTGTGTGTGTGTGGGTGTGTATAGGTGTGTGTGTGGATGGGTGTGTGTGTGTATGTATGGGTAGGTGTGGGTAGGTGTGTGTGTATGGGAGTGTGTGTGTGTGTGTGGATGGGTGTGTGTGTGTGTGTGTGTGTGTGTGTGTGTATGTGTGTGTATTGGTGTGTATGGGTGCGTGTGTAGGTGTGTATAGGTGTGTGTGTGTGTATGTATGGTAGGTGTGGGTGGGTGTGTGTGTGTGTGTATTGGTGTGTGTGTGTGTGTATTGGTGTGTATGGGTGTGTGTGGGTGTGTATTGGTGTGTGTGTGTGTGTGTATTGGTGTGTATGGGTGTGTGTGTATGTGTATTGGTGTGTATGGGTGTGTGTGTAGGTGTGTATAGGTGTGTGTGTGTGTATGTATGGTAGGTGTGGGTGGGTGTGTGAGTGTGTGTGTGTGAGTGTGAGAGAGATAAAGAGAGAGAAGGCTTCGCTAAGGCTGACCTCCATTACTCTGGTTTCTAGGATGCACCTCACAAACTTGCTGTTTGATTGGCTGAGAGAGATAAAAGAGAAATAAACAGGAAGAAAAGAAATAGAAGCTTTTCAGGGAGATACATGGATGGATTGATGGATTGATGGGTAGAAGGATAGATGGATGACTCTCTGTCGCTAAGCAGGGATTTAGAGAGACGGGTGTGTGAGCGGCTCTGTGGCAGCAGAGGAGGAGAGGGAGGAGAAAAGAACAAGAGACGAGCACCAGAGGAGGACGACGAGAAAGAACGAGGGCAGGATAGGACGCGAGGAAAAGAGAGCAAGGAAGTGTGGACATGGCTTCTCTCTCTTTCTCTTCATCCCTCCTTTCAAATTGGCTAACATGCTAACGCTAAGGATTGAGTGTTTCCGGGTCTAAGTGCACCTCTCCTGTGTGTGTGTGTGTGTGTGTGTGTGTGACATCATGGCTCGGCGTCAGAGAGTCTTAGATGTTGTCTTACACTGCAATTTGAGTCCCGAGGCACAGAGAGTGGTGGTGTTCTTCATCATGATGCTCCTCATCATCATCAATGTGGTGCTGATGTTCGTGCTGGCATTCCAATAAAGAAGTGAGGAAGAGGAAGAAAAGAGGAAAGCAAGATCAACAAGGAAGTGGACAGGAAGAAGAAAAGTAGAAAGAAGAGGTGGAAGAAGGAAAGGGGGAAGAGAAGAAGTGAAAGTAAAGGAAGGGAGAGAAAAAGAAGAGGAAGAAAAAACAAAAGAATAGAAGTTATTGGAGGAGGAGAGGAAAAAAGGAAAGGCAGAAGGGAGAGAAAGTGAAGAGAATATAAAGAAAGGATGAGGAGGGAAAATGAGAGGAAGGAGTCTGTGTGAATGAGGGAGGAAGGAAAGAGAATAGGTAGAATGGATAGAGGAATTGAGGTAGTGGAGTAATAGAGAAGGAAGGAGGAAGAACAAGGGAGAAGAAACTGTAGGAGGTGAAGAAAAGGAAGAGTGGAGGAAGGCTTGAAAAAGAGGATGAAGAAAGAGGAAGAAGATGGGAGGAGGAAATGTAAAAAGAAAGGAAAAGGAGAGAAGGGAGGTATAAAGTGAGGAGGGGAGAATAAAAGTGAAAGATAAAGAAAGTTAGGAAAAGAAAGACTGGAATGAGAGAAGGATTGCGGTAATGATAGATAATGAGGAAGAAAAGGAACAGAGGAAGTGGAGGAAAGTGAGGAGGAGGAACAGGAAGAGGAGAGAAAGAGCGAGAGGGAGGAGCGGGATGAAAAAGAGGGGACGTAGCTCCCTCGTTCTCTCTGTGTGGATGGGAGTGCGCAATGCAGGCTGCGCAGTGCAGGTACCAAAACTGGGAATGGAGTGAGCGTGAGAGAGAGAGAGAGAGAGAGAGTGTTCTGTGTGTGTGTGAGAGAGGAAGATGTGTGTGTGAAGAAAACCGAGAGAAAATGCAGCAGTGTGCTGTGATGTGTCCAGGGTTTAGTATTTACTTCCTGCATGCTGTGTGTGTGTGTGTGTGTGTGTGTGTGTGGGTAGGTGTGTAGTGGGTAGGGGGGGCAGATTCATTGCATTCTGTTTTATTACTTCTCTACAGATTTATTACATTCGTGTGTAATACAACGTGAGCGGTGATTAGTGTGAATATAAACGGCGCTGCATGTGTTTTTCCCCTCTGGTGTCGCCGCGTAGCTGATCAGCGATGGCAGTGTGTGCGCCGAGGCTCTGTGGGATCACGTGACCATGGACGACCAGGAGCTCGGCTTCAAGGCCGGAGACGTGATCGAGGTGGTGGACGCCACCAATAAGGAGTGGTGGTGGGGACGTGTGCAGGAGAGCGAGGGATGGTTCCCTGCCAGCTTCGTCCGGGTAGGAAATAAAACTAATAAGCCACAGATTTTATTCTGTAACTCATTGTAAGATTGTAAATGATTACATCATCACTGACATCAACTTAATAATATAAATAAATGCTTATTTATTTATTTACAAAAAAATTATATTTAATATTAAGTTGTAATTATTGTTTTATTTACTAAATGTAGTCTTTATATTTACATATATTTACTTATTTTATTAAATCATGTGTAATTACTGTTTGTTATTTACTATATTTGAGATGCCAAGTAAGATTTTTTCAATAATTAATTTGATGGGGGAAAAAACAAATAGATAAAAATATACTCTGACAAACAATTATTAGTTAACTAGAATAAACTCGCCTCTTGTTAGTTAATACACTGAAGTGTGTGTGTGTGTGTGTGTGTGTGTGTGTGTGTTTCAGCTGCGAGTGAATCAGGACGAGCCCCTGGAGGAGGATGTAGTCCAGGGGGGGGTGGAGAGCGGGGGGGCGGGGGTGGGCGGGTCGTGTGGGCCTGGGTTACCATGTAAAGAGCAGATGAGGGCGAACGTGATTAACGAGATCATGAGCACGGAGAGAGACTACATCAAACACCTGAAGGACATCTGTGAGGTCAGTGCACTCCTCTAAACAACCAATCAGGAAAAAGAGGCGTGTCTACTCACCCGTCAGTCATGCTACATGCCGAGTTAAAAATGTGTTCCAGCTCCATGTATGGGTTTTGGGGGCGTGACTTTGTTGGGAACATTGGGGGGGAGGGGCTTTACAGCCAACAATGTCGCTGACTGCACCTTTAATTTCACCAGTTTCTATAAACAGTATGCAATTAATTAATTTAAAGAAATAAAACATTGTTAAAATGCACATTGTTGTATTTTGACAAAAGACACAATATATGAAAAGAAATGCTCATGAAAAGATTCTTGAATAATAGTTTTTCTTTTTCTTTTTTTTTAGTTTCCTACAGTTGTTTTCTTTATGATTTAATTTTTTTTGTCCTTTGTTTATCAGGGCTACATTAAACAGTGTCGTAAACGGACCGACATGTTCACAGAGGAGCAGCTCAGGACCATCTTCGGCAACATCGATGAACTTTATCGCTTCCAAAAGAAATTTCTCAAAGCTCTGGAGAAAAAATACAACAAAGAGCAACCACACCTGAGCGAGATCGGCTCCTGCTTCCTGGAGAACGTAAGACACCTGTCTGTCTGCTGTCTCAAGAACATAAGACCTCTGTCTCTGTCCTTCCGTCTGTGGGTCAGCCTCCTGAAGAATGTAAGGGTGTACTCGCACTGGGGCCAACTGGCCCGAAGCACCCCTGGGAGCGATTGTCCCCCTCCCCCCTCCCCCGCTGGTCCACAGAGGAGATACCTGCGCTCGCTTCTCACAGCCCTGCGCTCCACTCACCGTTTCCTGCGCGCTTCTGAAAAAGTTCACGGTTTGTTACTGTATAGCGGAATCAAAAGAAAACATCAGAAACATTAACTGTAATTTAAAACAGTGAAGTGCGCAGGAGACAGTGAGCGGAGCGCAGGGCTGCGAGAAGCGAGCGCGTTCATCTCCGCTGTGTTGCGTCTCAAAGACACAGTGTATATTCCGTGTTCTCGTCCTCGCTGTTTTTGCTCTGTTTTACCCTCGTATCTGCGCTCTCATATAAAAGACACTGATCTCACTCCATCATCTTAACGTGGTGGATTATTTTGGCCGCAGTGACACACGGCCCTCTCACATGCCGTACAGATTTCTTAATTCTGAAGCGCGGTGAATTTCAGAAAGTCGAGCTGCACGCATAAGAAATTTTTACAGAAACAGCCGACACTGCAGGAGGAATTTGCAGCTTTACTCGCCGACGACAATCTGCGTTCATCAATAATGTGAGAGCCAGAGCCGATATTAACCCTAATATTCTCCAGTTAATTGAGAAGTGCATGTGATAGTGTTCAAGTTCGGGGCCTGTTTGCAATTAGCAAACACTGCGCATGAACCCAACCGATCTGTTCCCTGGGGCACTCGAACCAGTGAGGTCTTTAGGGGTCAAACTCTCCCGAGAGCGGGTCGGGTCACCTAGTGCGAGTACGCCCTCAAACACCCGTCTGTTTATGTGTCTGCCTGTCTGTCTGCTACTTAGAGACGGTTAGACACCTGTCTTTCTGTTCTGTAATGTCTTATTCCTTGGATTTTTCCTTCTTTCTTATCTATTGATGGATAAATGAACTGTAGATAGTTTGATATAATTAGTTTTATATAATCATCATCATCGTCTTCATCATGATCTCCTCCTCTCTCTGTTCTGCTTCCAGCAAATGGATTTTCAGATTTACTCGGAGTACTGTAACAATCACCCCAACGCCTGCGTCCAGCTCTCCAAGCTGATGAAGATGAAGAAGTATGTGTTTTTCTTCGAGGCTTGTCGTCTGCTGCAGAAGATGATTGACATCTCGCTCGACGGCTTTCTGCTCACGCCCGTGCAGAAAATCTGCAAATATCCACTGCAGCTCGCCGAGCTCCTCAAATACACCAACCCTCAGCACAGGTACACACACACACACACACACACACACACTCTGCATGTACACCTTTATAAACACTTTATAAACCTCAGATCTGCATAAGCACAGAGTTATGAAGACCGTTAGTGATGTAAGGATGAAGCCAAATGACCGAGCGACACGCAGCCGCAGCTGATCGCAGCCATGCTGATATTCTGATATGTTTATTTTTGCTCTGCAGCGGAAATAGATCCCAAAGAAGCCCCACTCGCTTTATAGCACGTTGGCTAGCTGGCTAGCTCACACTGATCTGTACATCCCTGTTAAAGGTGCTTCTGCTGAAATTAGTGTCCTTCCTTTTTATCTTCAACTGAAGATCTTTCATATTTGAAGTTGAATGTTATGCTCCTGAAAAGGATCACTTGCCACAGCCTCTGATGATGTCGGCAGCACTACTGTTTGAACCTTGGAAGTGGAATTTTTATATGGATGAACGGAGTGAAACGTCCACATGGTGAAACGTCCCATTTCCATTTATGGCATTTGGCCTTATCTGTAGCGAAGTCCTTTAAAGTCTCGGTCAGTAAATACATCCTGATGCTGGTTCTCTGGGACCCGGGCTGCGATTCAGTCTAAACACTCTGTCGTTAAGTAATACAGTAAGAAGGCATGCAGGAGGTTTTTTTTAAATATAAGAATAAATACTGAAACTGCTGGTCCAAGTACTTCTGAAAGAGGCAGGTCTGTACTCGTCCCAGTGCTGTTAGCGCAAAATATCCAAACATCAGCACATGTTTCCACTCGACCAATCAGATTACTGGCACTGACTGCTGTATAAGTGTAAAACACGCAAGTGAGTTTCTCTGTAAAAAGATCTGTACAAAATTAAGTACATGTAAAAATGCTATTATTATTATTATTACTTCTGTAGTTCTGTTAATTTACACAAGTATATGTAAAAAAAAAACTTTATTAATTAACTATACACACTCTGACCTTCGAACCCAACTGTGTGAAACTGTGTAAATCTTCATCCGTGTGTAAATGAGGACGCTGTGGGTCTGTAGCAGTGATCTGTCATTGGTGTTGATGTTCAGAGATTATAAGGACGTGGAAGCTGCTTTAAACGCGATGAAGAACGTGGCACGGCTGATCAACGAGAGGAAGCGCCGTCTGGAGAATATCGACAAAATCGCTCAGTGGCAGAGCACCATCGAGGACTGGGAGGTAAAAATAAACATCAAACCTAGAACCATGTTACTGTACGGTTCTGTAGGAACCCATGTGTTGCAGTATTACAGGATGCATGCTGGATTATTTGCAGGGCGAGGACGTCCTGAGTCGCAGCTCTGATCTGATTTTCTCAGGAGATTTAACTAAAATCTCTCAGCCTCAGGCCAAAGGTCAACAGCGCATGTTCTTCCTGTTCGATCATCAGCTGGTCTTCTGCAAAAAGGTGAGTACAGGAAGTCCTCCTGTTCTGTTTGGGTCAAAATGGTGCCTTATTCCAGCTGACGTATGGACAGACAAACACAGACGCATCACTGCTCCAACACTCACATGTAGAGAAAATGTTTTCTAAATCTGTGGATTTAACTCCTAACATTATTGCATTGAAACGCTGTTTGATGTCCAGGATCTGCTCCGGAGAGACATTTTATATTATAAAGGACGCCTGGACATGGACCAGATGGAGGTGCTAGATGTAGAAGATGGAAAAGATAAAGATCTGAATGTGACGGTGAAGAACGTGCTGAAGTTAATATCTCCAGACGGAGCAGAGATTCATCTCCTGTGTGCTAAAAAACCTGAGCTGAAGCAGCGCTGGCTCCGAGCCTTCGCCGACGAGAGACAGCACGTCCAACACGACCGAGACACGGGTGAGACGACATCTACTGCCTCTTCAAGCTCTTATCAAAGTCCAACACCGTGTTCTTACTGACCTAAAGCAGATAATCTGTCGTTACATCCTTACAAGAATGTTTACTTCCTGGTGTTCACTCAGCCAGCCAATCAGAATGTGTTCTCAGCTTGAAGTGAGATCCGATTGGTTTATATATCAGCTCTCTCTTCTCAGGATTCTCCATCACAGACGTGCAGAAGAAACAGGCCATGCAGAACGTGTCGAAAAATCCTCCAGCTGGAAAACCCAAAGGTGATCGTCACACACACACACACACACCACCTTTATGCTTTACACACTCTTCCTCACACTACAATGTTCTTGCTAAATGATTTCTTTTCTTTGCTAGGTGACATTTTAAGTAGATTTCACATAATCCACATTCTCATCTTTATTCTTCAGAAAACTGTTTTTCTTTCAAAGGTTTAATCAAATTAGCCAAGCTGTTCATCAGAGTACTTTATTTTTCTTTTATAAAGATAAGAGTATGTTGTGTCTCTCACACACACACACACACACACACACACACGGTCCTGTAGCGAGGTGTTGATGTGATTTCTGTGCTCCTCCTCTCCGTCCTGGTGTAGCGTTACACCACCTGCTGGCTCTAAAAGCTCCACTTCTACGCTCCAAAAGCTCCAAGAGCCTTCATTACCCAGAATCCCCTGGGCCTGACTTCTCCTCCTTCCCGCTTCCTGATGTTATAGCGCCCCCTGGTGTCCTGCGCAGGGCCATTTCCTGGGTCTCCTCTCAGAGTAGAGACCTGCTCCAGTAGACTAGGGGTAATTATAACGAGTGCATAACTGTGTAATAACTAATATACACTCTAATAAACACCCCGAACTACACAACCTGTCACCCACAGCCTAATAACTGCACTACATTATAATAAACACCCATACCAATACATAACCTACTTTGTATACTGTATGTACTTTATAAACTTTATAATAGCAGCTCATAAATATGTATAACTTCTAATATTTAATATACAACCTGCTGCACTGTATTAACTGCAATATAGCAGTATATAACAGTGAACTCATACTGTACTAGATTTATAAACTCTAATATAAGCATAGCCTGTAGTTTATATTATTATTAATTATTTTTTATATTATTATTTTATATTATTAGAGTTGGGTATTGTTTCAATTTTATTGATTCCGTTCCAATTCTGATCGGCTTCCTGTTTCAATTCTAAAGTAGTTTTAAAAAAATAGTAAAATATTTAGGCAAAGAAACATAACTTTTCACTGTTTACAACTTTTAAGCATACTGACTGCATTATTGTGCTAAAGAGAATTATTATATTATTATTATATTATTATTAATTATTATATTAGATTAAAAAAATGTTGAAATCCTGTTTGGAAGTACAGCTAGCAAGCCATTGCGCTATGGTGAGAGAGCCACAGGGACTTTTATTCTGAAATCTCCTCAGAGCCGCAGAGCGGGAGAGCCGCAGAGCAGGAGAGCCGCAGCGCAGAGCGCGAGAGCCGCAGAGCGCGAGAGCCGCAGAGCGCGAGAGCCGCAGAGCGCGAGAGCCGCAGCGCAGAGCGCGAGAGCCGCAGCGCAGAGCGCGAGAGCCGCAGCGCAGAGAGCGAGCGCCGCAGAGCGAG
>JAQMYM010000018.1:17474418-17486728 GCA_030014255.1 Parauchenoglanis ngamensis
CCGCGTCCGGAGCGTGTCTCCGCGTCCGCGTCCGGAGCGTGTCTCCGCGTCCGCGTCCGGAGCGTGTCTCCGCGTCCTGAGCGTGTTTCAGCGTCCGCGTCCGGACCGTGTCTCCGCGTCCTGAGCATGTCTCTGACTTGTCCCTTCTTCCTGATTGTGTCTCCGTGTTAAGTAATGGATTCCTGTATAATTATGGATCAGCTGAGGACAGCGCTGGATCCGTGTTTGATCAAACATAAACAGTTGTCTCGGTGTTTCAGACCCAGCGGTGCAGTGAGGGCTCCTCCTCTTCAGGATGTTTATTGTGGAACGTGCACGGTTCTCTCCTGGTGTTTTGCTGTGCTTCCAGCTCTGCAGCTTGCTGTGGATTTTTGGGATGTCTAAATGCCGATGTTGGAACGCTGTTGTGGGTTTTGGACCAGAGTATTACAGCGAATTTCCACCCCGAAGTCTGGAATAATTTCCCAACCTGTGATTTGTCGAAATGTGATTTGCAGTTAAAGGATCGGAAAATGTTCATATGAGAGAATAAATACTCGCAGCTGGAATATTGATTACTCTGTCCGCAATCTCAATCATTATAATATCGATCACTGATTATTTCCTGTGTTATTATTAACGTGATTACACACATGTATCAGCTCCACCCAAAACACAGGCCACTTTGGGAGTGTAAAATTATTGACTATAGTCCATCGGCTGTGCTGCACAAAGTATTGACATCCCTCTACCCTGTCCATTTGTGGAAACGGATAACTACGGAGCAGGCATAATTTGGGAGGTGTTCGTTCTCCATACAGCAGTAACGCTGATGTGGTAGGATTGAATACTGAAATCCTTTCAGTATTCAGGCCTCAGAAGTAACTACGGAGGTTATGAGAGAGTTACACATGGGGGTGGGGTTTACCTAAAACGGGCGTGTCTCAATCCTGCTCGGTCCTGTTCTTGAACTCGAGTGCTTTTTTTGCGTGATGTCGGCTTCAGTGAGGAGCAGGATTAAGTCCAGCGCTTCATCGGGCTCAGTTTCTGATTGGCTGCAGATTGAGCAGTAACAATATGGTGTGAAGTGAATCAGCATGTACAATGATAATCTTCTTGGGGTTATTTTTGCTTTACATGACTGTAAATGTCTCCTGCAGGTGGCACCGTGTGGCGATCAGCGTGGAGAAGAAATCCATCACCATGATCATTGACTGTAAGAAGAAAATCTCAAAGCCTCTGAACAGAAGTAATAAACCTGTAATCAGCACAGACGGCATCACGGTGTTCGGGACGAGGATCCTGGACGAGGATGTGTTTGAGGTAAGAACGGCATTCTGGGTAAATCTGAGTCCTGGATGTTCCTCTAAACATGGCAGTGTGGGTTTCCATCATCCTGTGTTTATGGGAATGTTCAGGCTTCCAACATGACCTGGAAAACCTGGACATTTACAGACTAGTTCTTCAGCCATGGAAAACACCTGGAAACTGGATGAGAAACTGGATCAAAGCTCAAGAGAATGTTACATAAGCTGGACTTTTACGCCACTGAAACTGCTTTGTGGTGATTTTTTGGAGAAAATAAGTGTGCGGTCATTTTAGGAGAAAATACGCTGAAATATTCTCGGTTTTAGTCGTTTTTGCATCGGGTCCTATACTCACCTGAAGTCATGTGTGATGATGGATTAACACACCTTTACATCGTATAATCTGACAGATGCTAATGTGAGTTGCGTATACAGTAAATTAATTTCAGATGAAGAAATAGATGTTGCTTAAAAACTCTTTGCTCCAAACATGCTGTCCACTTTTTTTTAATATGAGTTATTCATTGTTTTTTTTTCACTAGAATTAAAAATTAAATTAAAATTAGCCAGCTGTTTAAGATCCCAAGGGTGTTTATATAAAGTGGATCTTTCAGCCGTGACTGACACATGTTCAGGTCATTCAGGGAGTCGGTGTTTGATTCAGCGAATCTTTCAATCATGAGTGAGATTCAGTCCTTTCTTATTCATTAAATGAGTGTTTGACTCAGTGAATTGCTCAGAATTGAGACTCGCTCTTGCCTCATTCAGCTGCTTAGAGTTTGAATCAGTGAATCTTTCTGTTACAAACATAATCCAGCTGCACGAGTAGGTGAAACACACAACTGAACAAAATGGTCCATGAATGAATCTGAATGAATCATTTAACTGAACTGATTCAAATATTTAAAGTCACTGAAAAGGGACAAAAAGCATTGAATCTCTAGTTTAAAAAAATTTGAATCTCTAGTATATTCTGTCTGGGATCTTTGACCATCATCATCCTGTCACTTCTCTTTATTCAACAGAACAGCAGCAATTCTTTACTCTGTATGGATGTAGTATCATAAATTTGTGTTTCGGTGTATTTCTGTTCCTGCGGTATGTTTTTACACACACACACACACACACACACACACACACACACACAGACAGTGACTAGTGGTGGCTTCAAACACTGCATTCTTCAGGGGTTTGAGAGAGACGCAGGAGACACGTCTGCAGCTACGGAAAGTGATAGTGTAGCTAATTGAATGTGATTGTTGGTTTGAGGGCTTTAACTTTAAAATGTTAATGACAGGACATGCTAATGTCAAAAACACACACGCACACACAACTGGAGGTTATGAGCTTCCAATAATTGTTAGCAGCATTCGCTACGGAGTGCCAGTGCAAAAGTAAAGACGCAAACTTGACAAACGTTGGCATGACGATTACTGACACTGGGCTAACGGCATTTCGGCCGCCGGGGTAACGTTGGCCTAAAGTCAGCAATCAATGTCATGCCAACATTTGTCAAGCCGTTGTTTCGGTGTTAGGCCAACACGCGATTGCTATCTGGGTAGCCCCCAATCTTTTTGCCCTGAAACAAGAGGGATTTATGCAAACAGACAGACTGTGTAACAGAGTGGAACCTGATCTGCAGCGTCTGAAGGAGGAGGAATTAATCACAGCACAGCACACAGAGGAACAGCTCCGGGTTTCAAATCGGCCTCGACCCTCGGTCGCTCGCTCGCTCTCTCTCTCTCACATGCACGCGCACGCACACACACGAGCACGCATACGTCCGCACGCACACACACGGAAAACTGAGGGCTCTACAACCGAGACTTCTTCCATGAATGATAAATAACAAAATAACTTCACGGCGTAACATTAACTATTATAAGAATGATTTTGTTAAACAACCCGTTTTTAACTGTATGTCTCAGTATTAGATGATGAGGAACGTCGCTGTGCAGGAGCTATTCCTGTGTAAGGCAGGGGGCAGGACTGTTCCCAGGGGGCCACATTTACTTTGATCAAGTAAGCCGAGGGCAACACGTTGGACGACTGAAATGAAACCTGAAATGCACAGAGCTGTTCCGTTAAAGAAAATGAATAAACATGACCGATGACTTTACAGGAGCCTGTTTGTCAGTTTACTCGAAGGCCTGATATTTTTATGGCTTTATTTCAATCCGGTGTACTCTGAAGATACAATAAAAATATATATTTTCATTAAACAATTGCTTTATCAACTTTTACTTTACCCTGCATATGGTCAGTTGTCCGATACGTACCACTGCTGTAGCTCTCTAACACAGAAATGACAAAAACGCTGACACTGCATTATGTTATACACATGGACTGGAGGCGGAGTGATTTACACTGAGCAGACTAACTGACCCCTGCGTCACAGACCTGCATCACTGAATGGAAAAGACTCTTAAACACATTTCACTATATACATGGGCTAATCGGCTAACAGGTGGCTAATCTCTGAAAAAAAACGGTTAATATTAAAAACAAAGTTTTCGCTGCTCACAAACAGCCTCTCAACCAAAAAATTTAGTTAACGGGTAAAAAATGACTGTTGAACAGGATAAAACTTTCCCACTGCTCACCACCAGCTCCTCGACCTCACACACCTGCTAGCAGCTAGATCCCCAGTGTGGAGGTTTATTACAGCCTCTCAAACAGCACATGAAGCACTCGCTAACAAGAGCTTAATGGCACTCAGCAGACTCCGCAGCATTGTGTGGTTCCGCTGTTGCCCCGTCACCACCTCTCTCTCCTCTGCTGGATGTGCGGGCAGTTTGGGGTAATGGGGAAAATATTTCCGGATCCTGTGGCTCCTTTTAACTTAACAATTTTAATCCATGTAACTTAAAGCTCAGGGTGTGTCCACATCGTGTTTTTTTTCTGGCTGGGAAGTGCTGGCAGGTCGCTGGGAAGCGCTTCGGCCGTGTGTCCATGTAGCGTATTTCTTTGGAAGAAAACGTCCCAGCTTCATCTGAGCATTTCGTAAACAAAATGCTGTGCATCGGTTTTGTTTCCATGGCAACGATATTTTGAAAACATATCACCATTAACCACCATATGATAGGAGCGACAGGGACGGCACCTGCGTCTTCCTGAAAAGGAGCGGCTGCACAAAAAAGCCCGAGTGCCTGGAGGGGCAACGATTTGTCTCTTGCAGCCGCATGCGCTCTAATGGGGAACAACTGACAGAAGATGGTGGTGCTCAGAAAAACATGACGCGGACGCTCGCCCTCAGTCATCTATAATTACGTAGACATCTTATAGGCCTATTTGCATTCTGGTATCTGTAGATGCTATTCTTCTTGATGTCAAAACAACTGTCCATTAACGAAGGTGACCGGGCTGCCAAACCTGACCACAACCCGATGTTCGATTTACTATCAGTCCTGCGTCCGATGTTGGTGTAACGGTGAACAAACTGACAACCGATCCCAGCGTTGGGCCGGCGTAACTGGGTCTAGCTTGCAAACTGGGTCTGAGCGTTCGCATGCTAAGTTACTTTAAAAAAATGAGTAATTGGATGTGTTTCAATGATGTATCATTTTATTGTCAAGTTTAATTTATTTATTTAAATCTACTGTTTTTTTTTTTTCTCCAAAATCTAAACTCTTCAAAAACGCGCATTAGCAGTTAGCACATCCTGAAATGTTCGCATGCTTCAAATAAACACACACATTCATAAACACTAAGAACTTTGAAAATGTTTGTGACCGACTAAACCAATGATGTGTGTTGTATTAAGCCAGATGTTGTGCGCTAGTCAGCTGAGTAGGGAACAGAGACGCTATCCTGTCTCTGTGCTAAGCTGTGATTTAGCTCTCATGCTATTATCCTGCATGCTAATGCTAACGCATGCTGTGTTGTCAGTTTGATGTTAGCTGGTGGAATGTGTTTAATAAGAACATTCTGCTAAACACTTTTGTCTAAAATCAGAATTGTCCTACAAGACGGAGGAAAACAACTGAGCTAATTAGGGGCTAGCAAGGATTTAGCTCATTTTAACATGTATATAAATATATATAAACAATTTTAATACGTGTTAATTAATGACTCTCACTGAGATGGAATGATCTAACTTTGTTGGGTTTTTTTTTTTAAAGAAACCCAAATTAATTTTTTAAAACCTTAGCACGTGGCCAAAAATGTTAGTTTCCGTTAAATATGCATTGCCTCTGGCAAGCTTCTCTATATTATTTTTAGTTTAACTTCTTTTTCATTATTTTAAATGTACGTTTAGAAGCAGGCTGAAGCACTGTTACGGTTTTTTATAGTTTTATAGTTTTGGAGAAATTTCTGGACTTTACTGTTATTTTGCACAATAAGAGTAAAAAAAATCCCTTGTTAATCCTCTCCATCTGTTTGTCTTTAATTCATTTTTTCAGCTGGTAATGAACGAGGCTTAAACGACTCTCCACTGCGTAACTTCAGCACGGCACGAGCACAAAGACTTCTTTCAGGACGTATCGAGTCTCTGTTCCAGTATTGATTTTTAACACAAACACATCGACAAAAGTCTATAGTGTGTGTGTGTGTGTTTACTTTATCGGCTTGAATGAAGCACATTAAACAACAGATTGAGTTGACATTACTTTTAATTCAGTTACCCAGAATGCATTGCTTCATTTTTCATATTTGTCACATATGAGGCTGTTTGTGTTCAGATAAATTGTTTCCCTCTGATTCGTCCATCTGTAGATCACGCTAACAGTGCTGCACTTTGCTAATGTCTTTTTAAAGGGCACTATTGTGAACGAATCCCGATCCATCACTGCCGAGTAATGAGCCAGTTCCTTCATTCAGTTGCACTCCGGAGACTCACTGACTCCAATCAGCACACATCCTTACTATACCATCATTAAAGTGAAGTATTACGTGTATTTGTTATGCCATTGTGTTTGAGTTGCCTGTGTAGCGTGTGCGTGTGCGTGCGTGTGTGTGTGTGTGAGAGTGAGACAGAATAACTCGCCGACAGATGATTCATGACAGATTCGCACCTCTGTCGCTCAGTGAATCAGCTGAGACAGCAAGTCCTGTTTGATCCCCGAGCTGGAGATTTACATTGTTTCAGTGTGTTTGTGTGTTAAAACATTATTATTCTAAACACAAACACATTATAAAATACAACAAATTATTGATGATTGATTATTAGTTTTTACTCTGCTCAGGTTGTTAGGTTCTGCTGAGTGTTCATGAGCCGAATGCTCAGCTGCACAAATTGGAAGTGCAGCTGAAGAAATGAATCAGTGAATGAATCTTGAATGAATCATTTCAACTGACTCGAACAACTCGAGTCACTGAAAAGACTCAGTTAGCAAGGTTAGGTAGACTAGGTGTCTAAAAAAAGTGAACGAGGGTACATTAAAGACTGTACTGAAACTGACACAGCACTCTCTCGTGTGTGTGTGTGTGTGTGTGTATATATATGTGTGTGTGTATGTGTGTGTATATATATATATAATACACACACACAAACACACTTTTGTGATGTTCAGGTGTGTGTTTGAGTTTTGGCATAAATTCTGCGTTGAGATAAACACAGGTGGATCAAGCGGTGCTGTTGAGTGACATTTAAATATCCTGTGAGTTTCTGTGTTTGGATCATGGTGAATCGGGTGTGTGTGTGTGTGTGTGTGTGTGTGTGTGTGTGTGTGTGTGTGTGTTTCTGAAGATGGCATAAACAGGTGTGAGTTTGGAAGTGAGTGAGCGTCTGTGGCTCAGGAGGAAAATATGATCGTGTGTGTGTGTTTGTGTTTCTATGCCAAAGATCCACAGATGTTTAAGAGATACTGCAGTTTAAAGAAAACCACACAGGACAGAAACCTCGAGACTCTTTTTATTCTCAGTGAGAAGTGAAGGAATATTTCGGCACTGGTTTCTGCTCAGTCTGATCACATGATCCGTAATCCACACTACAATCATGATATTTAACACGCACCATATCGGCTTGGTGTCACTGCTGTAGTGAGAATAAACAGCACACGAACTGATATCTGCTCAGTGAGCTCTGTGGTGGTCCACTGTCACAAGGTAGAGGGGGGTGCCAAAACTTTGTGCAGCTAAACGGATGAGCTAGAGACATGACAAACATGATTACTGACATTATTTTAAAACTCCTGGTTAAGAGAATCGGTCATTCTGTAAAGCTCGTGTTTGACCAATCAGTGTTGTTTGATAAAACAAGCTCCGCCCACAACAGACCGGAACAGGAAGTAAAACAGGGCCCGGGTTCTGATGGAAAAATGTACAACTCCAGTTCTTTTGATAGCAAAGCAGCTAATGATGTGGTGCTGCAGTGAGAACTCGGTATCAGGTTTCTGCTGATGATCAGAGATATAAATATCACATCGAGAGAGGAAAACTAGGATTTGGTGAGTGTGTTTTTAGATTAATAACACATTTTAAATTCTCGTCTCTGATCTTCTCGCACACTGTCCATGTTGTTTTTCCCTAGGGATCACCTTTCTTCCACTTTCTTCCTTTTTTTTTTTTTTCCAGAAACTAACCTCCTATGAAGTGAAAGCGTGAGAACGGAGCATCTGTCACACACACTGACGCTTCACACACACACCACATGCATCTCTCTCACCCTCTCTCCACCTCTCTCCCTGTGTGCCCGTGTGTGTGCCTGTGTGTGCGTGTGTGCCTGTGTGTGTGTGTGTGTGTGCGTGCGTGTGCGTGCGTGTGTGTGCGTGTGTGTGCGTGTGTGTGCGTGTGTGTGCCTGTGTGTGCCTGTGTGTGCCTGTGTGTGCCTGTGTGTGCCTGTGTGTGCGTGTGTGCGTGTGTGCGTGCGTGCCTGTGTGCCTGTGTGTGTGTGTGTGTCGCCCACTGCTGGGAAACACATTGTGTGGTTTTACAGTTCCCAGGAGAGTGATAAGCTCACAGACTCGCTGCTGCTGTTTGGAGAAAAATCTCTGCTGAGGCAACGGCTGCATCTCATCACATATCAAACGCTAATGCACCATTTTCTCTTCTCCCTCCTCATTGCTGAAGAACAATATTCAACACGCCGCACTTTCACCTGCGAGAAGTAACACCATAGCTGTCCAGTGATTAAACAATTTGAGAATAATTGAATAAGCGTGCTGTTTTAATCTCATTTCCATGCAGCATCCTGTACTCTTCATAGCCTGAACCGTTTCCTGTCAGTCCGCTGAAGCAGAACGTACTCGGGGTTCCAGGCTCTAACGAGTCTCTTTACTCATTAGGATTTATTTGAAGGGTTTGATGCAATTTAAACACTTTGTCCTTCTCTGAGCTGTTTTGAGTTATGATCTAAAGACTCTTTTCCTGGATATGTTTTCCATATCTTTTCCCTGAGATTTCAGATTAACAGAGTACATTTACTGAATAATCTGATTATTCAGCTGAAAGCCAGTCCTGATTACTGAGTTAGCTAGATTATATGGTTGATTTTTATTATTAGTGTCCTCTCCAGGCTTCCATACCCTTTCTCATTACACAGTCATTGACTTGCTGATCGTAGTTTTGAATCTTGATTTATTTCCTGGGAACTGTGTGTGTTTTTATCTCTGAAAGCTCGATCGGAACGATCCTGATTAGTGAATCTTTCGTATGTCGTTTAATCTGGGATGTGTTGAGTGAGGTATGGGGAACGTAGCCCTGCCGTGTCCTGAGCTCTGGCTCTTAAAGTATCAAGTGTGCTGTTTACATGATCACATCATCTATATGTATTTGATATGTGAATGCTATAATCAGATTATAATGACACGTAAGCCCACTGGTTTCAGTCACATTTAGTACAGGAGTGTGTTTACACTGGACTGTGTTTACACTCGACTGCTCATTGTGGACTGGAAACGTATCAGTGAGAAGTAATGAAGTCTGGATAACCGCAGGATTAAACCTCTGCTGAAATCAGCGCAGCTCTCTGTCGTGTGTCTGGGTTTATCTCAGAAAGGCTGTTTTTAATAAAATCTGAACTGAAGTGTGCAGGGAATTAAACACTCCAAGTTTTCTGTCAAGTCCAATCAGAGTTTGTGCTTGTGACGTTAACCACAGCTCTGATTCTGCCTTGTTTTTGAATCGTCTCTGAAAGCGCTCGTCTTCAGGCTGCTTGGTAATTAACAGGGAAATGAAGATGTGCACAGACTCGTGCGGCGTTCCAGATAAAGTCCACTCACTTCCTGTGTGATGATTACAGCATTACAGAGCTCGCTGTTTTGGGATATGATGCTGAAATTTAATCTAAAAATGTTTGAAAGACTCAAATTAAATTTATGTGAAACAGGTTTTTGGAATATGAGAGTGGGTTAAACGGTCACATATATGGGATTTAGAATGATTTGTTTATTTAAACAGTCACATAAAGAGCACAGAAACAAATCAGACATTAAATATGGAACCATGATGAGATGAAGCACCATGAACTGATCTCACACTCTGCATAAATCACTCCAAACACACACATCTCCTCTGTCATAGTGTGTGAGTGTGTGTGTGTTTCTTTCATGGGTTTGAGGTAAAGGGACATTGTGGCCTTTTGTTTTTTTGCCAGATGAGACTGTAATATTTTCCTCTGATCTAAACAGGCTGAGTTGTTTGATAAACGAAGATAAACTGTTTATTCTGAGATCATTCTTCTGTCTTCAGTTTAACGTCGTGCTGTGTTTGTGTGGTTCTTTTATTTTGTGCATCTCAAGTTTCATCATCCGAGAGGAGTGTGTGTGCGTGCATGTGTGTGGGTGAGTGGTTGTATGTGTGTGTGTGTGTGTGTGTGTGTGTGGGTGAGTGGTTGTGTGTGTGTGTGGGGGGGGGTTGCTTTCTGATGGTCCTTGTAGGTTTTCAGTAAATATATTGTCCCCTATTTCCGAGTGTCTGTTATTCTCAAACTGTCCGATCCTGAGAAAACTAATACAGAGCCAGGGAGGGAATGAGGGAGTGTTAGAAAGAGACATGTAGTGAGATACAGAGGCATAGATTTGTTTAGAGAGGTGGAGGAAAGCGAGAAATTGAGTGTGAGATATGCAATGAGAGAGAGGGAGAGTGATGGGTACCACGCCACCCCACGCCACCTCACGCCACCCCACGCCACCTCAAGCCACCTCACGCCACCCCACGCCACCTCACGCCACCCCACGCCACCTCACGCCACCCCACGCCGCCCCAGACTTGCCATCTCTGTAGTTCTGCAGCTTCTTCACCTTCTCATTTCATCAGCTTTATTACTCAGCTGCATTTGATCAGTTCAGGAACCAAAAAGTCCTGGGGATGAAGTGGGTTTAGAGTTGAGGGTTCGGCAGTTTGGATCTTATTTTATTTCTTAACATGTTCATGGAAAAGCCGTAGACGTTCCCGTTTCTGAACTCACTGCTGTTTTCTGCCAGTGCGAGTTGCTAAATCTCCAATTCTGAGGAAAAACTCTGATTGTAGGTTCTGTTAAAGGTGCATTAAGCGTTAAACAGCCTTATCTGCGAGTGTCGCTCTTCAGTAACAAGCTGAAACTGAGAATGTTCACTTTAGTGCGTTTTATTATTAAGAAATTCCTGAATGATTTCAAAAGAGACATAAAATTGTCCTTGTAAGAGTTGATTTCAGAACGAAATCCTACAAGGGCAGTTTTTATGATGCACAGATTTAAGAGATGTTTATAAAAGTGAACAGCAGGAAAACGTAAAAAATAAATGAAATGGACTGGAACACTAAATAGTCTCTGAAGTCCGCTCACATGCCAGTCCTCTGTTTTCTTGCTGTCTCCTACAGGAATGTGGACAATTCCCCAGCGTCTAATCCTACAATCTCCTCTCCCTCCACCAGCACCCGACCCCACTGACCCCTCGCTAACTCGCTTCCTCGCTTCTCCTGCCTTAAAAAAAGTGCCTCTAATCACAGACACTTCAGTGTTATCAGCTTTAGGAGATTTACTCCAACCACAGAGAAATGAAGTGAGGAACATCGGAAACGTCTTCATGCTAGCAGCTCGCATTTGAACTCGTCAGCACACAGAGGAAGAACCTGCAGAAGGCAATTAGGAGCGGATGGAGCGCTAACGTAGCATGATGTTAGCGTTAGATTCGAGATGTTACTGCGGTACAAAGATATAGATGTTAGGTCAGAGGTCACTGTACCGTAAGTATTCTCCTGTAGCAGAGCTGAAACACTTCAGGGAAAATCAGGGTCATGAGAGAAACTATTTTATTCTATTCATGTTAGAAATTAATATTGCACTAGTGTCAGAGTTCAGCAATAAAAATGGTTTCTCTGTCCATCGTTGGTTCCTCAACAACGTCACATGACTGAAATGAAGAAAATGAACATGAAAATACAGCTAAATATTTATTTAATATGAATTTTACAATGGCGGGAAATATCGAGATTTGGGGTCAAAAAGTTTGTGAACCCCTGAGCTGCAGAGCGAGAGACATTAGAGAAGAAAGAAAAGAGGTTGTTTTGTAGATTCTTTTATTGTAAAAATAACAGAATCGTCATCACCGTTCCGTCATCATAGTCACTTGTACAGCACTTTTATGTAGCGAGACCTTTCCGGGTTTCAGTAGCATCAAAAAGGAAAATATACAGAGCCAGAAATTTATATCAACCAATAATTCCTGGTCATCACTGAGTAACAGACTGATTATTTTTCTCCACCTCAAGAGTTTCAGTTTGTTTTGTAATTCGATCAGATTGATTCTAATGCTGAATCCAGATGATGAAGAGGTCTGAGGTCCAGAATTAATGCTATTATTATTATTATTATTATTATTATTATTATTATTATTCTCAGCAAAGCTTTACATTCAGATTCATAATCAGATATGATATATATATATATATATTGTGTGTACGTGTGTGTGTACGTGTGTGTGTACGTGTGTGTGTACGTGTGTGTGTACGTGTGTGTGTACGTGTGTACACTACCAGTCAAAGGTTTGGACACACCTATTCATTTTCATAGTTTTTTTTGTTTTGTTTTTTTGCTTTCTACTCTGTAAAACATTACTGAATACATCAAAACTATGAAGCAACACGTATGGCATATACTGAAT
>JAQMYM010000018.1:17498057-17509113 GCA_030014255.1 Parauchenoglanis ngamensis
TATATTCAGAATTTATATACTTTTGTGAAGCTGCTTTGTGACAATGTCTGTTGTTAAAAGCGCTATACAAATAAAATAAATTAATGGTGACATTTTCTCCCAGTGAACACATTTTTTCACCAGAGGCCATGATAATGAATCAGTGAGCACCCGAGATTAGTGAATCGATCGTTTTGGAGTCGACTTGTGAACCGAAAGCAGGTCGGAAAAATAGGCTAATTTAACTTTTTATTTTTTTTAAGCTAATTGATTCAAAAGGAGTGTAACGAGTTTCATACTGTAGAGAAAGTCCTGCTGGTGTTTCTGCTCCTCCATTTCACTCTAATGTGTGTTTATGAAGGGACGCAGCACATGCGCAGAGTGTTTCATATTGCAGTTCAACTAATAATGACTTTGGCAATTATTTTTTTATCAATTTCTATTGATTTGGTTGATTAGGTGTTGCAGCTCTTATGCATTTTAAAATTGTAATCCTTTAAATAATCCCCGTTTTTATTAAAGGTATCTGTAATCTGATTTTTTCCTGTAACTGTAACAGAATTCAGTTACCTTATTTCGTTTCGTGATTACATAACACCGTTCCATGTATTCTGTTAATCCCCAAGCCTGCTTATACAGTTACTACAATGAATAAATAACACACTAATGTGAGTGAGCACAGTTCAGTGATGGTGAGGATGATGAAGAACACAGTGTGTGTTAATGTTTTAGGGATCTCCAGGTGAGAGAGGAGGCGCTGGACCCGGCGGGCCGATCGGAGTCCCAGGAAGAAATGGACCTCAGGGACTCCCGGGACCTGCTGGAGAGAAAGGTGCTCCGGTAAGTGTTTAGTCTGATTTTATACAGAGTACTGTATAATCTCTAACTCAATCAGATCTCTAAATCTAATTTATCCAGTGTTTAAATAAGGCCTGTACACATGAGATTAATTGTAGTAATACTATAAAAATATTTTTAATAGCTGTATTCCTTCCAGTTTTTTATATCGTTCAGGTGTATCTATATATATATATATATATATATATATATATATGTGTGTGGGTGTGTGTGTGTGTTTATGTATGTATGTATTTATAATTTTCCTTTTCTCACATTGAATTCTAACTCCTTACACATTTACACATCATTTGGACCATTATAAGACTTTATATGTGTGTAAAATATTATAAAACACAGTGAGCTTCAGGTGCATGCTGGTAACTCCACGTCTGCGCTTGGTGACATCGCGGTTATATCCCCCACGACATGTCAAATTATCATGAGATTGATGGAGAGACTGATCAAAGAAATAATGAACTGTGTTGTGAATGTTTAGGGTGAGAAAGGTCCTGCTGGTCCCGCCGGGCGTGATGGTATTCAGGGTCCAGTCGGACTTCCTGGAGCTGCAGGACCTCAGGGACCACCTGGAGAGGACGGTGATAAGGTAACTTCAGCTCTGTACCACATTTCCTCAGTTAATGTGACGTCTTCTGTTTAACCCGTGAGCGTGTGTTCTGATTTACAGGGAGAAGTCGGAGAACCGGGGCAGAAAGGAAGCAAAGGGGACAAGGGTGAATCGGTGAGTGTCCTGCTGTAACTATATACAAATCCTCAAATGATTATTATTACCGTTCAAATCGTAATGTCTAATTAACACAGTGCTCAGTTCAGATTCTTCTTCTTTTTATTAGGGTCCTTCTGGTCCAGTTGGTCTTCAAGGTCCAGTTGGCAATCCAGGCCCTGCTGTGAGTATCAAACACATGCGTGCGCACGCGCACACACACACACACACACACACACACACACACACACACACACATAATACACTCAGAATGAACTGTTGACTTATTGCTCAAGAATATGCCAAAAGAATATCAGAATATATTTTATAGGTAAGGCATATAGCAACTGATTTGTTTCTGTGTGTATGTGCGTGCGTGTGTGTGTGCGTGCGTGTGTGCGTGCGTGCGCGTGTGCGTTCCTCAGGGCACTGATGGTGAAGCTGGTCCACGAGGTCAGCAGGGAATGTTCGGCCAGAAAGGAGACGAAGGACCTCGAGGATTCCCCGGACTGCCAGGACCTGTCGGCCTACAGGTGTAGATACACACAGTGTTCAGCATACAGTACACAATGTTCGGCGTACAGTGTTCAGTTTACAGTACACAATGTTCAGTTTACAGTACACAATGTTCAGCGTACAGTGTTCAGCGTACAGTACACAATGTTCAGCGTACAGTGTTCAGTTTATAGTACACAGCGTTCAGCAGCATTCAGCATACAGCATACAGAACACAACACAACACAATTTATAGCATACAACATAAAGTGAAATGTTTTGTGGTAATGTATAGATTTTTTTGTAAAACAGTTCGACTCTTACTTGTTTTTATTGTAGCCTTCAAATACTTATAGTTTAAAGTTTGTATAAAAAGTGCACATTTAAATCCGTTCAATCTGCATTTAAGGGATTACCAGGACCTCCGGGCGAGAAGGGAGAGACGGGTGACGTCGGTGCGATGGTTAGTTTCAGACCTCCTTATTAAATAGAATTGCATATTGGATGATAATTTTTAATTAATTATGTTGGGGGTTTTTTGTTCTTGGTGGGTAACAGGGTCCTCCTGGTCCTCCAGGCCCGAGAGGTCCTCAGGGTCCCAGTGGTGCTGATGTGAGTGTTCCACGTCCCCGCATCGACCTGCATGTGTTCCTGATATAAACCTCATTACTGATTCTGGAATATCGCAGTTAATAGCATAAGATTTCAGAGCGATGTTGTATTTTTTATCAACAGGGTGCTCAGGGACCTCCTGGTGGTATCGGTTCTATGGGAGGAAACGGAGAAAAGGTCAGAATTATTGTTTAAGGCTGGACGACTGAGAACAGAGCTGTGATATGCACTAAAACATGCAATATACATCAGTTCCTCTTCATGAATACTGGAGATATTTCTGTAGAGCCTCACACATAATCTGATTATTTTTAGGGTGAGACAGGTGACGCAGGAAACCCAGGACCTCCTGGAGAGACCGGTCCAATGGTAAGTGCGTGTGTGTGCGTGTGTTTTTAAACTAAATCAAAATGTGATAAAATGTAATGTAATAAAATGTACAAGGATAAATTGGAATATACAATTTATACACAGTAATTCAAAATGATTTTTAAATAATGAAAATGAATTAAATGAGCCTATCAGTAGTTAATGAAAAATAATAGCAACAGTAATACTAATTAGAAGAGTAATTTTTATTAGTAATATTTATTTTGCATTGGAATATTATAAAATAATATATTTTGTGTATTTGTTGTACATATACTTTTATTTATTTTATTGTACAAATTTATTTAATAATGATTTACATATATTAATAACGTAGCTCAGCAGTATGAAGTATGAATGTGACCGTGATGTTGTGTTTTTAGGGTCCTAAAGGTGAAGTGGGTGAGAAAGGAGAGACAGGACCACCCGGCGCTGCTGGACCTGCAGGAGCACGAGGACCCCCTGGAGATGACGGTCCTAAAGGAAACCTAGTGAGTGAGAATCCACCACTCTGAATCAACACTGGATCAACACTGATTTAATACTGATCTTTCTTACCTAGGGACCTGCTGGCTTTCCTGGAGACCCAGGTCCTCCTGGTGAGCCCGGTACAGCCGTAAGTTGAATATTAACCTATTAACCATTAAAATATTAAATAAGTGTGGAGTGAGTGCGGTAGAGAGGATCAAACACACAGAGGCATGTATTGAATTGAGTATTACAAGTGTGTATTAGGGCTGTGTTTGATGAGCGTGTAGAATGTAATGTGTTGTGTATTTCACAGGGACTTGATGGCCTTCCTGGAGATAAAGGAGATAACGGAGAAGCCGGTCAGCCGGTACGCCATGTTGCACTTATACGTTCATGTTAACTGTGGAAACTCCCACCACTTACAGCATGCGGCTCATTATAAGAAATGATTACTGGATGCTGTGATGTGATGTGATGTGATGTGTGTGTGTGTGTGTGTCTGCAGGGACCCCCTGGTCCATCAGGTGAAGCCGGACCTCCTGGACCTCCAGGAAAGAGAGTGAGTCACTGATACACTCAGTCTCTTTTAAACATCATTTACAGGCCTGAGTTTAAAACAGAAAGTGAATTTTGTTGTTGTTTACAGATTCTCTTAAAAGACGAAAAAAATATTCAAATAGTTTTAAAAAATTAACCTGATAAATCAGTTAAAAATGCATACAAGTTGACCTTTGGTATAACGTGAAAAAAAAGAAAATATTTGAAAACTGTAAAAATATATAAAAAGTAATTTTTGATGATTTTAATGATTAAAATAAGTAATCTTAATAATTATGTAGAAATACCAGCATAATCAAAGGCTGAAATAAAAACACTGAACTGATGTGTTCTTAGTGTTTGTATTTCACTTTAATATATTAGTGTGCTTTGTGATCCAGGGCCTGATCGGACGCACAGGAACCGAGGGCAAACAGGGAGAAAAAGGTTCTAAGGTAAAAACCAAACACGGAATACACATGTTCACACACTGAATCTGTTCATTTGTGTGTGTGTGTGTGTGTGTGTGTGTGTGTGTCTGTGTTTGGAATGAATATCAGCCACAGCGATGAGGTTTTGTCATCTGTCCTGCAGGGTGAAGCCGGAGCTGAAGGACCAGCCGGGAAAACCGGGCCTGTTGGACCTCAAGGGCCCCCTGGAAAGGCCGGTGCTGAGGGTCTGAGAGGAATTCCTGGACCTGTGGTAAGTCTCCTGTTGACTCAGGCATTAAATCAGAATATTTCCAAATCAAAATCCTGTTTTTATACACTTAATGCCATTATTACAGGGTGAACAAGGACTTCCTGGTGCTGGCGGTAAAGACGGGCCGCCGGGTCCACTGGTAAGAGACACGTTTCTCCATGTTCACATCAAGATCATTTAAAATGAAACAACATCTGTGGAATTATTCAATTTATTTTTTAATGTTGAATGTAAATGAACACTCATTACTCATTTAGTAGAAGACTTCGTATTATTTATTCTTATTTTTATTCTTTTAGTCTTGCTCATTTTATATATATATATATATATATATATATATATGTGTGTGTGTGTGTGTGTATGTATGTATGTATGTATATATATATATATAGAGAGAGAGAGAGAGAGATTTATAGATTCATAAATTACATTCAAAATTTATATAATTCTGTGAAGCTGCTTTGTGACAATGTCTGATGTTAAAAGCGTTGTATATAAAAAATTGAATGGAATAGAATTGAATCTTATGTTCCTGTGATCATGTGACCATGTTTAGGGTCCTCCTGGGCTCCCCGGATTGAAAGGTGACCCTGGTTCGAAAGGTGAAAAGGTAAAGTGTGTTTTACACAAGTGTATAAAACTTGAAAAACAGAAGCATTTATGAATGTTTACTTTCAGTTCCCTGCACTTCTGTAAATAACTCGCATACCGAACATGTATAAAGTTTTGTTTTCAATATACATCTAATATCAAATGCATCCCTATGAATATTTATTTAATCAGTTGAGTAAAGTAGAGTTGATCAAGTACTTAAATAAACATTTAAAAAAATGAAAGCCATCACATGGTTGGTGTTGAAGTGGTGCCATGTGGAGTGTGTCGTGTCGTGTTAAGGTGTGTTTGTGGTTTTCAGGGTCATCCTGGTCTGATTGGTCTGATCGGGCCTCCAGGTGAACCAGGTGAGAAAGGAGACCGAGGTTTACCTGGAACTCAGGGAACAACTGGAGGCAAAGGTGATCCTGTAAGTGAATACAACACACACACACACACACACACACACACACACACACACTCTTCAGATAATCACAGATTTGCCTCTGGCTGCTTTTGAATAATACTCCTGTTCTTTCCCGGCTCTCAGGGTTCTGTTGGTACTGCCGGTCCTGTTGGTCCTCCTGGTCCTCCTGGTATTCCGGTAAGTTTAATCATTTCCATTCCTGCACATTCTCTTATTTATATTATTCTTTGATCATGTGACTGATTTTCTCTCCTTCCCTCTCTCCGTAAGGGATCACAAGGACAAAAAGGATCCAAAGGAGCGAGTGTGAGTCCTGATCCTGTATAACCCGTTTACATCACTGATTAATGATGTTAATCTGTATATCAGAATATATAGTTATAGCATCAGGGAGTCAGAGATCAGACAGACGTGTGTTTAAATCCCGTCTGCTCCTCATCATAATTAATATAAAATAATTTTCTCAGGCTAATTTAAGTATCTTTCTCATGTACATGTGTGTATTTACAATTGTAGAATACTAATTCTTCTTTTGTGTGAAATTCAGATTTTATATTAAATTAATAGCTTTTTCTGAGCTTTGTCATTATTAAGCATGTTAAATGAAATAATAAATCTGGTTTTAAAGGGTTCAGCTGGTCAGAAAGGAGAACCCGGTTTGATCGGCCAGCCTGGTCCTCCCGTAAGTCAAATACTCGCTAGTAACTGCATTGTTTATATAATTTCTGATGTGTTCAGGGTAAAATGCCAAGTTTGAGGATGGAGCAGGATTTAAAATGATTGTGAATGTCCTTGGCTGAACAACAGTACAGATCATGAGAGCTCCACTGGACTGTATATGTATTGATGAAGCTCTAATCTTGGTTATTTTAGGGGCCTCCAGGAAACATGATCCAGCCACTGCCCATTCAGTCGAAGTCGAAGCGTTCTTCAGACTTCCAGGCCGACGAGGCCATGGACGATTACGGTTTAGAGGGAATGGAGGGAATGGACGAAGTCTACGGCTCCCTCAATAACCTGAAGCTGGACATCGAGCGTATGAAGTTCCCTCTGGGCACGCAGGACAATCCGGCCCGGACCTGTAAAGACCTGCAGCTCAGCCAGCCCGACTTCCCCGATGGTGCGACACAAACATTTTCCACAACATAGACCTTCTAGACAAAGAGCAGAGAAGGGACAGGCTAACTTACCGCTCTGACATTACAGCACCATGAGAGATACTTACAGTCCTTAAACGCTTGACGTGGTGTTATTATTAAGTGACTGTAATGAACAAGTTCAGTGTCTGAAAATAGTTTTTGTGTTTTAGGTGAATATTGGATTGATCCTAACATGGGCTGTAAAGGAGACTGCTTTAAGGTTTACTGTAACTTCACAGCAGGAGGAGAGACGTGTATCTATCCTGATAAAAAGTCCTCAGGGGTGAGTCATTTATCTCTAAACATCATGCATAAACGCAGTTCGTGCTAGTTGTGTGATTAAACTCTTACTGTTTTTCTCTAACCAGGTTAGAATTTCCAACTGGCCGAAAGAGTCCCCAGGGACGTGGTTTAGCGAATTCAAACGCGGAAAAATCGTAAGTCTGTGTTTAAAATCTTTGTTTAGTCGATGCTATGACATCTCCCTGCTACATTTCAGCTCCTGGGTTTAACTTAACTGTGATCTCTGTATTATTATTAGAATATTAACAGGTCGCATCAGCTCCTCCTCAGCTTATCTCTCCAACACTCGTTTCTTTGACAGCTCTCCTATGTGGATGTAGACGAGGATTCCATCAGCGGCGTCCAGATGACGTTCCTCAAGTTGCTGAGTTCTGCAGCGAGACAGAACTTCACCTACATGTGCCACCAATCCGTCGCCTGGTTCGATTCTAAAACCGACAACTACAACAAAGCGCTGCGCTTCCTCGGCTCCAATGACGAAGAAATGTCGCATGACAACAACCCCTTCATCAAGGCGGTGTACGATGCCTGCTCGGTAAGAACATCAGCGCTGGGTTATTACGGCACTGCTTGTAAAATAAATCATTACTGGTCCTGCTGCTGGTGCTTTTAGTTGCTCACATTCACCTGATTTTCTGCCTCCAAATCTACAGCGGAGAGAAACAACGTCCTCCTCATCAAAGTTACTTTATTTCATCTGCATTACAGGATGGAAACGTGTGAAAGAAGCCAGTGAAACCTCATGTGACATGGAATCTGGTTCTGATGAAATCTCCTCTCTTTGTCATTTCAGCTAAAGCAAGGCTACGCTAGAACCGTGTTGGAGATCAACACTCCACGCATCGACCAGCTGCCCATCATCGACGTCATGCTGAACGATTTTGGAGATCCCAACCAGAGATTCGGCTTTGAGGTCGGCCCGGTCTGCTTCCTCGGGTAACAGCCTTCCTTCAGCCCCTTCGTGCTGGGACGCTTCAAGATGTGTGAACGGCTGCCACACACACACACACACACACACACACACACACACACACACACACACACACACACACACACAATTTTGCTGGCCGATAAAGACTGTGTTATCATCAGGGGCATGTTCATCGCCCTTGTGGGGCCGACATGACGAGACTGAGACCAGCAATCCGAGGACCAACATGAAGAAAAGACATGAACTGGTGAATAACGGTGCACTTTCAAACTAAAAAAAGAAATGGATTCCTCTGTTTTCCTGTGTTCCAACATCTCCACTTCATTTCCCAATCCCAGTTTTAATCCCACTATAAAATTAACTTCTAATCCTGATATTTTATTTCTAATCCCGCTGTTAGTCCTCATCATAATCATAATTCCTGTTTTAAACTCCCATCCAAATCCCACTCCCTAATTCTAATCCTAATATTTTATTCCAATTCCAATTTTGGAATTTATTCCCAATATCAGTCTTAATCCCAATTCCGCATAACTTTGCTCTGTTTTGTTTCTTTACTCCTCCTCCGGGTGTTTTGATTCACTCTTGATATATATACAGAAATCTTACGGTGCTATTGAAAGAGCAAAAATATATAACTGTAATTATAATTTTGTAAAATAATGTCTTTTTAAATCCGCTTTCCTGCAGAATCTTGCATGTCTTTAATTTGGTGACTATACAGAGATTTCTTCAGTCTAGATATTTTTTTTTTTTCTTTTAAGCAGTTGTCCTGATATAGTGTGATGACAATCAGCATAAAAAAGCAGCCCTACTGTAAATATTGACCACTTTTTGACAAAGAGGAGATTTATCCGTCTTACATGGATTGTGAAGGAGTAATTTTAAGATTTAAAATCTGTATAATAGCAGGTTTTACTTTCATTTCCCACTGATGTGTTTATTTTACTTTGTAAGTGGTAGTGTTAATGCTGTGGTACTCAGACGTCTGGTGATGCGACAGTGATGAAACCAGAGCGTTTATATCAGACTCAATCTTTTTTGTAATACCTCAACTCTAAGTGGAAGGGAAACACGTTACACAGCTGTTTAATTACACATTTTAATTTCCCACATTTTGCTCTCTGTATCTGCATTTCTTTATCCGAGTTTCTGTTTGAAGTTGAAAAACTAAAACTACATTCCTGCGCTTCGTATTTAAGCTTCTGTGGTATGATGTGGTTTTGTTTTATTTGCTTTTCTGTCTTTGTCTGAATATTGTTTGCAGATCTGTTCATGTCCTCGGTTCCCTCCAAATACATGACTATAGGCATTTAAAATTTGACACATTTGTGTACTTTTTTTCTTCTATAATTTATGTAAAACCTGGAATAAATGATTGGTACGATGTAGTTAGTTTCTATTCAATCACGGTGCTTGAATGCAGTTTTGTTATTTCTGCTGCCTGCTTTAGCTGGAAAACATTTACGTGGAAAGTAGGACTTGTGTTTGAATGGAGTATATGTGGTGAAGATTATATTTTATTTTTCATCCAGGAAAATGTGTGTACGCAGGGTCTGTGAGGTGAAGCCAGGTAGACGAGATGGTGAGGAAGTTAAGTTAGAGTAATAAAGTTGAAGAGTAAGGAAGGATAAGATGGTAAAATAAAGTAAAGTAGTAAATTTTAGTAAGTTAAATTACAGCAGTATGATGTATATTAGGTAAGGCTAAGGCGTTAATGAAGGACAGAGTAGAGAGGGTAAAGAGTAAGGAGGGTCTGTGGAGTAACAGAAATGTGGTAAGATGATAAATGGGTAAAGCAAGAAAGTGCTATGACTTCAAACTCTAGGATAAAGATAAGATGGTAATGTTAGGCTGAAATCAGTGAAGTCAGCTGAGTTAGGTAAAGGACAGTGTGAAGGTAAAGTAAGATCCAAGACATAAGTTAAAAGATAAGTTGGTTAGTTAAGGTGAAGTTATAAGGAAATGGGTAGTAAGGTGATAAGGGTCAGTTAGTGAATGTGGTGAAGTATCTTGTGGTAAGAAGATCTTTACACGTTAAAGGTGGGAAAACGACCACATAACCTGAATACTGGTAGAATCCCAAAATCACTTGTGATTGTACAGGTGGTTGGAGTCACTCCCAACAGTATGCGTTTTACTGAAACGTGCTAACAGTGCTGGGAACGTTCTTCAGAAGGGACACATAATGACCGATAAATGAACAGACGAGGACGAGAGAAAAGATCGAGTTTGTTACTGCAATCACACTCGCATCTTCAGTAAAATTCCGAAGAAAAGTTCAATCAAAGCATTAAGAATGAGGAAAGTCTAGAAAAGTCTAACATCTCATTAAAATGTAGCAGGAAAAACCCAAGGAACAGAAGAACTGATGTGGAAGCAGAAAGATAAGGATGAGCCTGACGGGGAGCGCACTCGTCTGTGTGGATCAGAGAGTCAGAAGAAGAGCGAGGAAGACTCGGAAGCACAACAACTGGAGCTGTAGGAGCCCGTCACCCTGAGCCATGCTACACCACTCGCTCGCTAATCTTAAAGAGCATCAACATCTCGCCTGATAGCTCCAGACATCACTCTCTCTCCTAAAGGCAAACTGAGACAGTCGGAGGATTATATCTCACTCTGCTACACCTTATTTATCACACTGAGCTCACCAGCAGTACATTTTAAAATGTTAACTGTAGTTACTGTACTGGCACCAACAGCCAGAGATTCACTTTACATTCATTAGTTTTATTTTTACTTTTTTTTATTTAGTTAAATGGATAAGTTTAGCCTGATGAAGCGCTACATAATCGAGATGCATATGGCTAAGTGTTAGCTTGCTAATCATAATCTGGCCTGTGTATCCATACAGCTTTATTTCCTGAAGAGTGTGTGTGTGTGTGTGTGTGTGTGTGTGTGTGTGTGTGTGTGTGTGTGTGTGTGTGTGTGTGTGTGTG
>JAQMYM010000018.1:17531063-17542402 GCA_030014255.1 Parauchenoglanis ngamensis
TGGGTGTGCCTGAGTGAGGCAGGTGGGTGTGTTTGAGTGAGGCAGGTGGGTGTGTTTGAGTGAGGCAGGTGGGTGTGTCTGAGTGAGACGAGTGGGTGTGCCTGAGTGAGGCAGGTGGGTGTGTTTGAGTGAGGCAGGTGGGTGTGTTTGAGTGAGGCAGGTGGGTGTGTCTGAGTGAGACGAGTGGGTGTGCCTGAGTGAGGCAGGTGGGTGTGTTTGAGTGAGGCAGGTGGGTGTGTTTGAGTGAGGCAGGTGGGTGTGCCTGTGCAGAACAAACCGGACTCTTTAATGTCACCTGAGCGAGAAAATCCTTGGAGCTTCGTGTGGCATGATGAAATCTCTTCACCAGTAAAGCGTGAAACTGTTTCATCACCAGATTGAACCCTTTAACCTGTCTCAAGGCTTTCCCCGCTCGGCTGTCCAAGTCTCCACCTGTTCCCATGCTGTTCTCCTGCACGCCTTTCCCTTCTGCAGTGGATGATATGGAGAGCATCTCAAGAACTTCACATTAAAAGCTGTAATGGAAGTTCTAGCAAAGCCATGACCTGGGATTAATGCTAAGCTAAAGTGCTTCAGTGCGTGACGCAGGAATGCTAAGCAGTGCTAGCTCGTCAGCATGCTTTATCACCTTCAGGAGCCACAGATTTATCATTGTTTCTCAACAAGCTGCTGCTTTTTCTCTGCTTCAACATCCATTGCTCTGAGGAACACCATTAGATACGATACACACAGTTATACACAGAGGACACACACATAAACACCACACATATAAACACCACACACAGAGGCAAACACCACCAGAGACACACAAACTCATCAAAAGTACACAAAAAGAAAAAGGATAAGGACACACTAAATGTAAGCATTGATGACAGACAAATGTCATGCAAAAAATTGACACAGAATTAACACAAAAAAAAACATTACGAACATTCAGAACACACAAAATAACACAAATGACACAAAAGTAAATAAAATTGACATATACAGTATAACACCACTGGAGCGGAGGCTTGGGTTATTGGCCCAAGTGAGGTTAAAAAAGTTAATCAAAAAAGTTGTTCATGCTAACTGAGATTTATGAAGGTGCTATTTATGTAACTGTAAAATATCACACAATGTTTATTTATTAATGTAAAGTTTAAACAGCTTTATGGGTGGATGAAGGTGCTGCAGATGCGAGTGGAGCAGTGAGGGAATATTCACCTGGGTTCACGCTGCCATTAGCCACCTCTCCATCTGCAGTAACCTTCAGGAAGATCTGAGAGAGGAGAAGATGTCTCACTTCCTGTTCATTTATCTAACAAACTCACCCTGTAACAACACTGACTTAAACTTCTGCAATGGTACTAAAACAGCCTCATAACAGTGCTGAAGTGAAAAGAAGTGACGCAGACCTCCTCCAGTGAGGTGTCTGAAATGCCGAAGCTGCTCAGTCCGATGTCTCCGAGCGTCTCCTCCAGCTCCCGGAACAAACTGGCGTAGGAACGGTGTTTAAAGCCTTTATTAGGCAGCAGGTATGTGAGCTCCTGACCAATCACCTCAATCAGCCTTGCCTCAGGAACGTGGTGGTGGATGAGATTGGTGATGTTCTCCACATCACCTGACAAGGAAAAAGTATATAGAAGTCAGAAAAATTAATCTGTATGTTAAGTAAACTGTACTAATGTTGCAGAGGGCAAAAATATTCATAATGAAAATTATATTATAGTACATAAGCTAACAGATAATTAGCATGCTAACCTTCCAGGCTTCTGTCGATGTGCTGTATCTGACTCTCCTCTTTATACCTGGTGCAGGTGGAACACATACAGGAACATTCTGATGCACAGTCACACTCGTTCTGCAAAACAAACAAAATGTACAAAAATAAACTGTTTACTGTTTTTTAATGCCCAAAAACCAATGTAACTGCCTGGTTCAATAAATATACATTAATATGCAAATTAAGAAATGTCCCATGTCCTCCTGTCACCCATAACAGCCTAACACTGGCTAACTTTAGCTAGCTTAGATATAGATTTATTTAACAGCATCCCAACCTGTCAGAACATCATGGTACCATGGCAACACCTGTGCTAGCACTAGCTAAGCAAGTTACTTAGTACTATTTCACACATAGTACTATTTCTGGGTACTATGTCATTCTCCAGTAATTTGCATATCAGATGTGATTGGACTAAGTTTATTTAGTGACATCACAATCTGAAATCTTATGTAGCCCCACCCCTTCCCTTGAATCAGTTTTATACAGAAGTGCTGAGACTGTAGAGGGAAGGAGAAGTTTAAATCTGGTGTAGCAGGACACTTCACCTCTTTCTTGCGTATGTCTTTAATACGGCGGACGAGTGTGAGGTAAAATCCAACACCGAAACAGTTCTTCAGGAAAAGAGGAGAACCACAGCAGTGCAGCTGCCCTTTAGAAATAATCGCCACTCGATCACTGAGGAGATCAGCTTCATCCATGTGGTGGGTGGAGAGAATCACTGTCCGGCCTGAGAGGGAGAGGGAGAGACAGAGAGAGACTTCATATTTAACACTAGCGTAATGTCTAAAACTGAGTGTGTACTGTTCAGTCAGTAGGTGGTGCTGTTTGACCTGTACGATACTTCAGGAGTAAATCCCAGATGGAGCGTCTGGAGTAGGGATCAACTCCTGACGTGGGCTCATCCAAAATCACCACCTTGGAGCCTCCAACAAATGCCATGGCAACTGACAGTTTCCTCTGCATTCCACCTACACACAGAGAGAATCAGCTTCATGAGGAAGAACTCAGGAGGAACCCAGGAAGAACCCTGAACACAGTACTCTACCACTGCAGCTCTTTACAGCAGGATTATTCAGTATTATTAATATAAATCATCAGTGAGATGCAAGGAGTCAGACTGAGGTATCAAATCAGACCAGAGAGATTCTGCGCTTCATCGTAACGTTTGTGTGGTAATCCGAGATCCTGCAGCATGTTCTCCACCTCCTGTTCAGCTTCTTTACGCTCCCGTCCTTTCAGCAGTGAGTAGAACAGAATGTGTTCCTCCACCGTCAAACTGGGAAAGATGGAGCAGAGAATAAGAGAAAGGAACAGGACAAACTATAGCCTTTAAGTGTCAATTACAATCTGGAGTGACATATCCTGTGTGTGTGTTTGTGTGTGTGTGTGTTAATTAGAGCTGAGTGATGCTCACTGGTTAAACAGGATGTTGTATTGAGGGCACAGGCCCAGAGACTGTCTGATCATGTCCATGTCTGAGCGAATGTCCATTCCACTGATGAACGCCGTCCCGGACGTTGGAGGAAACAACCCAGTCAGAATGGACCTAATGGAGGAGACGAGAGGAAATACTCAGTATATCATTAGCGTTTCCCTCCTTAACTTAGCTCCTAGAATCTACACTGACATCATCTTAATCCTCATCTCAGGAGCCTGACTCCAGCTGGTACAGTAATAGGAAGTGGACAAGAGTGAATTACACACTGAGGTGGAAAGTGAAAGTGAGCTGCGTACAGCGTGGTGGTCTTTCCCGCTCCGTTGTGTCCCAGAAACGATGTAATCTGTCCTTCATAGAAGTTCAAACTGAGACCATTAACAGCTGGACGTGAACTTCCAGGATAAACCTTCACAAGGTCCTTCACACGCACGCCCACCTCCAAGCCCTCAGGCTCAGCCTCGAACAATGGGTTTCCTGTGGACGCGCACAGGCGCGCGCGCACACACACACACACACACACACACACGCACACACACAAACACACACACACAGTTTCTGAGACCTCAAAAGCACGATAAACTGCAGTTGCAGTACTATAATTCCAGACTCTTTAAAACACTGTCATCTGCATGGGGCTGCATTCAGAGAAACACGTCATCATCACCACCTTTCTCCCTCACCTGTTCCCTCACCTGTTCCCTCACCTGTGTACTCTGCCTGTCTTTCCTCCTTCTGAGAATTCAGACCTTCCTCCTCCCTCTTCATCCTCTCCTCTCTCTCTCTCTCCATCCTCTTCCTCTTCTGTTGATGTTTGCATGGCCTGTGCGAGGCGTAGCTGTTTGGTACAGAGGGCTCAGTGATGATGTCAGGAGTCTTTGTGTCCTCCTTCTTCATCTCCGGGTTTTCTAGCAGAGGTTTTTCAGGAGCTGCATGAGGAAACAGACATTTCTGAATACTTGTTAAAAGGTGGTCATAGGCTTCCATTACTCTTTAGCCACATCAGCCTTCTGGCTAATTGTACATTTTCACAGAGACATTTTAGTTCTGATCAAACAAAGATATCTAACAATTCTTTCGTATTGTATTAAAGGATCCTCCAATCATAACCCTGGAACCGCCCCCTGGTTCATTCTAATGCTCTGATTGGCTATTGATCATTGCCACTCATCTCTATGCACCTAGCTTTAGGACACTGATGGTGTTGCAGTACCTGGATCAGCCATGTCAGCCTGGGGGCGCTGTGCACTCTGCCAGTAAGATGACTGAAGGGGAAAATAAAACGGCCTCCCAATTCCATACTGACCTGAAACAGTGAGCAGAAAAACACCAGGATTACTAACAATAAAGACAATAAACAACTGATTTACTAAATGTGTGTGTGTGTGTGTGTGTGTGTGTAAAAAAATCTTACAGAGGAGTGTCTTTTATATGATCAAAATTATGTTTTGTCACTTTCATGTTAAGTCTTAATGAATATTTAACAATAGTCAATGCAAATAGATGAGTTTATCTGATGTAATCACTTCAGGAACAGAGACTGTAAATGAAGACTACCGAAGGGGATGTAATAAACTCATAGGAGTTCATTTCTGACATTTAAACACAATTATATAAAAAAATCTTCCTCTCACCTCCCCTACTTGCGTGGTGCTATGTGTGTGTGTGTATGTCTTCCTCAACCTCGGTTCCTCTACCAGAGGTTTCTGTACACTGTCCCCGCCACTTGGTTATGCCTTTCAATTCAATTCAATTCAATTCAATTTTATTTGTATAGCGCTTTTAACAACAGATATTGTCTCAAAGCAGCTTCACGAAAGTATATCAGTATTTCAGTATGTGCCGTCCCAGCCTGCATCTTGCACTCAGCTTTATGTGCTGGACAGTCTCAGGTGCGTCTTTGCACAGCCTGCACCTTGAGTCCTGCCTACTGTGGTAGACCCCTGCCTCTACAGATCTGTTGCTTAGGGCCTGTTCTTGTGCTGCCATGATCAGAGCCTCTGTACTGTCCTTCAGGCCTGCTGTTTCTAACCACTGGTAGGATTTCCTGATGTCAGCCATTTCCTCTATCTACTGGTGGTACATTCCATGGAGGGGCTTGGTCTTCCACGATGCTTTCTCATCCTCCTCGCTATCCTCTGTCTTCTTCTGCCTTAGACATTATTTCATCAGTTTATCTTGGGGTCATCTTCTTGATGTATTCACAGATGTTCCTTGTTTCATTCTGGATAGTGGCTCTGACACTCACTATTCCTCATCCCTCTTTTGGTAGGGCGTACATGTTGATGGCTTGGATCTTATTCCTACCATTTAGCTGGTTTCTGAGCACCTGTCTGACCCTCTGAAGATATTTGGCTGTAGCTGATCTCCTCATAACCTCATCCTGATTCCCATTGGCCTGTAGGATACCAAGGTACTTGTCCTGTATATCTGCTATTTTTCCCTCTGGTAACTCCACTCCCTCAGTCCTGATTATCTTCCCTCTCTTGGCCACCATGTGTCCGCATTTATCTAGTCCAAATGACATCCTGATGTCCTCACTGTAGATTCTGGTGAGGTGGATCAGTGAGTCGATGTCTTGCTCACTCAGCATACAGCTTGATGTCATCCATGTACAGGAGGTGGCTGATTGTTACTCCACTTCTGAACTTGTACCCATATCCACTCTTTGTTATGATGTGACTGAGGGGGTTCAGGCCTATGTCGAACAGCAGCAGGGACAGAGCATCACCTTGGTATATACCGCTAGGCTAAACGCTAGGCACCAAATGTGGGAACTGTGGATATATATATATATATATGGATATCCCAAAAGTTTATCCCAAATACACTCTGTATATTTGATCTGTTTTTGTATTTTTTTGCCTTTAACAGCTGTTATACTGCAAAAGTTAAATTCTTTTCCAGCGGAAATGTTTTTGGGATCTGAATTCATTACTGTTCTCAAGAACAACACACACACAGGAATGTCCTCTTGACACACTGCCCAAAAAATTAGTAAATGTGTACACACACACACACACACACACACACACACTCATTCTCTTATTTATTTATTTATTTTTTTATTTTAGTTAAAGGTAAGTGAGTATTGTGTCAAATCAGACTTAATATCAGCTGAATTAACAGAAAATCAGATGGTCTACGGTATATGAATTAAACTCAGTGTAGATCAGAGTCTGATATCTCCTGACCTGGGAAGACGTTATCGAGGTACCAGGCCAATACGCCATAAAGAACCGAATCAAAAAGCATCATGCGGATGGAGTTGAAGAAGGAGAAATCATCGCCCTCTAGTGGACTGGTGCTGATGTTGTCCCACTGAAGCCCCAGGCCCTGTTCCTCATAGCGGGATAAATACTCCGTCCCAAAGCCGAACGCCACCGGAGACAACAAACTCTGTAACACAAACACAAATAACACAATAACACACTGATAAACCAACAAAAAGTAACAGGGTGTGTGTGTGCGTATGTGTGTGTGTGTGTGTGTGAGAGAGAGACAGGGTGGTGTGATGAATTGGAGTTACTGTTGATTATTTTTCTATAACAGCACATCCCTAGGAATTTTATTCCTCTTACGCCACAGCAATTTACCAACGATTAAAATTTTTTTATTAAAGAATGTCACAAGCTGTTACTATAGAAAAGATAGTGTATTAGAAGACAAATAGGCTTAGGGTTAGCTGTTTAACCCTAACCCTGCCTGTGGTTTGCAGCTGCACTACTGTCGGAGCTGCTGTTATTGAAAATTAATCAACAGTATCTACCCTCTGATCAGACTAGAATCTAATCAGGCATATAAATCAGCACTGACGACAGCGAGCTTGATGTTGGAGGTGATCCGGTCCTGCCAGGCGAAACACAGGATGTGGGGCAGGTAGAGGGTGAAGTAAACGATTCCGCTGCAGGCTGCTGCTAAATTAGCTTTGTTAAAGAACACACTCATCAGGAAACACTGCATGATGGTGGCCATGGTGAAGGTCAACAGGAAGAAGAAGAGGATCATGGGATTGCTGTAGTTCAGGACCTTTCCCGTCTGAAGAGAAATCACAGAGCAGATTCATGTTTATAAACATTTCCCTTATATAAAAATGTTATAAACACTTCCCTACTCCCTGTTCCCTATGCAGCAATATCATACACCCTACCTAGTGCACTAATACGGCCCACGGTAGAACACAGAGTGTTCTTTCAGAGCAGCAGTGTGTTTTTTTTCTCACCATGATGATGAAGGTGAGCAGAGCCGTGCTGAAGGTCATCATCAGGAAACTGTCGATGAACCATGTGCACCAGATGATGCCGTTGGTCACGCCCATGACCTTCAGTGTCTCCTTCAGCCTGAGCTCCTTCTCCAGCACGATGCTCTTTACCATCATGGAGACGGAGTAGACCCACGCCAGCACCATGAAGATCGGGAAGCAGCGGTTCAATGTCAGCATGAACCTGAACACACACACACACAAGCACCCACACACACACACACACACACACACACTGACATCACTGTTCTTTTTTAATCATATTTAAACTATAAAAAATATTCAATTTTCCCTTTCAAATAGCAAGGGGGTAAAAACATTTGCATTCCGCTGTTTTTATTGATCTATTGATCAATCAGTCTGGATTTCTGTCTATGTGTAAATGTGAGAAATAGATAATAAAATAATATAATAAATGTCCAGAGGTGATACATGTCGTCTACGTAGCAGGGGTAGGGCATCTGCTGGACGTAAACGCCGATCGGAGTCTGGGCACTCAGGAGCTTCAGGATGCCGTGTTCGATCATGTCCTGCAGGTACGCAAATCCGCCCCAGATATACCGCAGATCCTCCACCGGGTCCGCCCTCGGCCCAGGGTCCCAATACCTACAGAGAGTCACATGCAGCTCAGCTAATTCAGCTAATAATAATATGTTACATTTATATAGCGCCTTTCACAAACCCAAGATTGCTTTCCATGGAGAAGAACAAGGGGGCGGAGCTACAGTTCAACTCAATCAGCCAATCATAAACCTGTTCATCACTAATCGTTCTTTTTAGCTTTTCCAGCTATTAGTGTTTCTGGTGCATTACTGCAGTTACGCTCCCAGCAACCCACGCCCATTTTAGAAAAAAAAAATTGCTGACATATTTCATATGAAAAGTGTTTAAAAAGACATGACACATTCTGCAAAGAAACATGGGCAAGTGTGTAGACCAGAGCATTTATTTAGTCCTGCTCACTTCCTAGCTGAGATCTAAGATATAGATATGTTGGAAACAGAGACTCAGCTCTCTGAAGAGCTTGTGAGGTCATACTGGGGCGGTCATTGTTCTAAACTAGATTAGGACTCGATTACGTTAGGTCTATACATGGATTTCCGCAATGCAAACATTTAGCAGGATTAGCTAACCTAGCATGCTAGCTAAATGTCAGAATGGGAACATGAGAAATGATAATGATTTGCATTATTAATGTTTTAGAAGAAGAGCGATCTGCTGCTTGGAGAGATGTGGCCTGTTTAATGTTATTTCATTTTGGGAATTATTTGGGCCTCTTAGGGGTGATAAAGGGTAGTTTTGGTACAGAACATGTTCACATGATGGAATAAATTCACACAGCCATGCTACAATATACTTAAATTAACACATTAGCCAACATAGCTTAGCTAGTGCTAACGGTACCTCTGCAGGAGGAGCTATATAACGTTACCCATTAGTTTCAATGCAAGTTAGCTAACACTAGGTAACTGACCTAAGATATGTGATTACGCTTCTGATTGGTTAATTAAATTTAAGAGGTGATGTATGATTCATGAGGTCCCACCCACATTCACCATGCATGACAGCATGATGGCAAGAACTTCTCATCAGATTTGTAGCTATCACTAAAATAACACCTGTCTTTGATCTTGTTGGTTCGCTCCACCGCGTCGATGTCCATGCGGATTTTATACGTGACGTGTCTCGGCAGCTCCGTGCTCCACGGGTACACGCCCATAAACACCACTCCTGCCCAGAACTTGTTCTCCTGCAGCAGGTACAGAGCCTGGTGGCTCATCTGATCCTCATCCACATGAGCTACAAACTTATCCAGGTTTACACACTGCACACACACACACACACACACACACACACACACACACACACACACACACACAAACACACACACACATGAAGATTTTAACGTATAAACATCAAGGTATCTACAGTAACACACGTCCAGTCAGGTGTGCTGGTGGTGTGAGATGCAAGCTGGTTGTCATGGTAACTGGTGAGTGATGGGGTGGAGAGAGGCTGTACCTCGCTGTACTGGATGAAGGTGCGCAGGATTTGGTCCGTCAGGTTGAAGATGTTCCTCCAGTCAAAGTTGGGCATGTCCTCGTAGCGGTCTCTATGGCAACCGTCATGGAGAAAATTGAGGATGTGTTTGGTGGTGAAGTGTGTATCCTCCAGACGCCGGTCCAGAAAATCCATCACCGTTGGGTTCCTGAGTGTGTCCTAAACCATGACACACACACCCACACACACACCCACACACACACCATTCACACAATGTACAATACCACCACACACAGATCATGCAGCACTAGGGGGCACTAATCAATCACAGAAAAAGATACTGTGTAAGAGACAGTGTGTGTGTGTGTGTGTGTGTGTGTGTGTGTGTGTGTTATTCGTACCCGAATCATATTCATCTGAACGCTGTCCTGAAAGAAATGCCAGATTTGAGGAGCCACTTCCTCCCACGCCTTCACCATGTTTATCAAACGCTCCAACTCTTCAAAGGTGCTGTTAGCCTGTAGACACACACACACGCACACACACACACACACACACGCACGCACGCACATACATCCATTTCTAAATTCAGATACTGATTCAATACACATCATGTGTAACAGTATATTTATATTATAAATAGTGCAGATAGAGATTGTGTGTGTGTGTGCATGTGTGTGTGTGTGTGTGTGTGTGTGTGTGTGTGTGTGTGTGTGTATCTTACACTCTTCATTATCTTATGTACAGCAGGAGAGTCAGGTGCGTACAGGATTTTACCCATCACAAGAGGCTTCACTGAACTCCACATGATTTTAGTGACAGGGTTCAACTCCAGATTCTGCATCAGAGTGTTACAGAACGGAGCTGAGAGACAGACAGTGACAGACAGAGAGACAGACAGAGAGACAGAGAGAGTGAGAGACAGGGATGGGGCAGACAGAGAGTAATTTAAACCTGTTTAATTTAAAATCTTAAGGTATCTAACACATACAATTTATCCATCTGTCTGTCTCTCTGTCTGTCTCTCACTCCATCTGTGTATATCTGTCTGTCTGTCTCTCTGTCTGCCTGCATATCCACCTGTCTGTCTGTTCTGAGCTGTGTGTGTGTGTGAACTCACAGGCCGTGTGGTCATACGTGTATCTTCCATGTGCGTGTGAGGTGTTTATTCCCAGAAACACTCTGAAGTTGTTGTCTTCATACCAATTGAAGGAGAGAACTCGAGAGTTTCCCTCTGAATGGTAACCACAGAACAAATCAGACACCAGCGAGATGAGTTGAGTGAAGGACGAGGGCGCGTTCTCCTCAAACACACGCCGCAGAACCGCAGACAGCGCTATGGAACTCGGCCTGCTCAATAACTGACATGGAGGGAGAGAGAGGAAGAGAGAGGGAGAGAGAGAAAGAAAGGGAGGGAGAAAGAAAGAGAGGGAGAGAGAAGGAGAGAGGGGGAGAAAGACAGAGACAGAGAGAGAGTAAAAGATGAAACTTGCAAAAGGAGGGAAATGTGTGGAAGTCACAAGGTTGTGAGTTTAAATCTTAAAGCTGAATGAAGTCCTCGAGCAGGACCTTTAACCCTCACCGTCACGTGATAAACCTGTTATTTAAAAAAACATGACAAAATGACCCTCACATGTGATTTGCTTGTGTTTAGCATGTGTGTTGATGTGTGTTTAGTATGTTTAATGTGTTTATCAGGTGTTTAGCGTGTGTTTAGTTTGTGTTAATGTGTGTTTAGTGTGTGTTAGATTGTTTACGGTGTGTTTAGCATGTGTTTAGTGTATGTTAGCATGAGTTAATTCAATTCAGTTTTATTTGTATAGCGCTTTTAACAACAGACATTGTCACAAAGCAGCTTCACAAAAGTATATAAA
>JAQMYM010000018.1:17602185-17613660 GCA_030014255.1 Parauchenoglanis ngamensis
GACAGAGACAGAGCGAGAGAAGGAGAGAGACACAGGGTGAGGGGGGGGGGATAGATGGAGAGAGGGGGAGAGAGATACAGAGAGTGAGAGAGATGGAGATGGAGAGAGGGAGAAACCTATTATAAATCCATTATAGAACCTTCAGTTGTTCCTCAGAGTTGTTCTAGTTTTTATCTATGGAAGTGTGTGTTGTGTAGTTGTGTGTAAGTGTGAGTACCTCCATGGTGTAAGCGGTGTACTTGTTGTCGAAGATGAGCGCCTCCTGGATGAGCTGATGATTTCCCTCCAGCTGTTCGATGTTGGGTTTGTACTCAATGATGTTCTGTTCGTACTGACGCAGGTGAGTCAGCTGATCCTCCAGAGTGCCATTCATCTCGATCGATATCCGCCCGATCTCCTGCGCATGCACACACACACACACACACACACATTTATGGATGTGCTAATGTATGCAATGTATGTTTGACATTGACTGCCTTTATCATTCTTAATCATGAATGGCCCTCAGCTGCGTCTCATTTAGGATCTAATACTCATTGATCAGTTTAAGCTGGAACACATCATTCCTGTAACAGTTGGTGGGGAAAGACATCCTCACACACTCTACACCAGGTTACAGCTCCAAACGCCAAACACCTGCAGTCATATGACTCCAAGTCATGTGACTCTAATGAGTTTTGAAGTGTAAATGTGGATGAGATCTCAAATTCAAAATCCAAATTTTGTTAGTTAAACACACAACATGCATTAGGACGCTTTTACAACTGTGTGACCAAAAAATAGAATTTACTTCAACCAGAATATATTTCTAAGCAAACAGAAAAGGAAAAATATCAAATAAATGATAAAAAAAAAATAAATGGAAGTAACAGAATGAACTATACTTGGAACGTATTTAGAATGTATAGAGCAACATGATTCAGTAGAGGCCATGGAGGAACAAAGGGGAAATGAAATATGTCACAGAATGGTGGTGTGTGTGTGTGTGTGTGTGCGTGCGTGCATACCTCCATCTTGTTCTGGATCCAGGGTCCTACCACGTTGGCCTGGTTGGCAAACTGGCGTCTCAAATGATCATTAGACTGCTGACGGCCGAGCTCCTCCTGCAGAGCTTCATCACGCTGAGGAACCAGCTGCTGCACCTGCGCGCGCACACACACACAGTCAGCGCACACTTCATACCTCCACACATATTGTCAGCACACAGTCACACAGCTTCTGCTCTGTTGAACCCTGTGTGTGTGTGTGTGTGTGTGTGTGTGTACCTTGTCCCACTTGTTGTCGATGCTTTTGGGTGTGATGGAGGTGTAGGGGTTGGTGCCACTCAGCTTGATGCCGTTATACTGTGCAATTTTCTGCACCTCCGCCTGAATGGCCTGAATTGCCTCCCGCTCTTTATTCGCCTCTGGGAGAGTCTCTTTAAACTGTTCATGGGCTGTGATCAGACCCTACACAGAGAGTGAGACAGGGAGAGTTGTCTTAAACTGTTCACATGTCATTATACCACCCTGATTGCAGAGGTTGACACAGACAGACAGACAGAACCTGTATCTCCTCGATGTTGTGCACTATGAACATGTCCTGCAGGTCCTCCATCGCTCCCTCCATCCAGTTATTGAATGGAGCTGCACGCTTTGCGTACTCCAGATACAGCTCATCAATCGACTCAAGCTGCTTCTCCGTCCTCTACACACACACACACACACACACACACACCATTATAAAGATTTGTACATTCTTAAACACTGCTTCCAATTCTGTCAAGTAACACATTTTTAATGTGTACCTTGAGGAAACAGTAACAGCCACACACTTCATTGTGTCCATGTCATTTACCATGCCATGTTTTTACTTCTCTGTAATGTTTGTTGTGTGTGTAACTCTGCCCTTCAGCACCCCCTGCAGGTGTGGTGTAGTTTAGTATTTGTCTGCACACTTCATTCACTCCATAAGAAGCTGCTGTTTAATAATGCTTCATCTGAAATTAACACCTAAAGAACTGCAGGCGTGTGTGTGTACCTCAAGTGCCTCCCTGCGGTTCTGTGTTAGCACTCCCAGCACGTCCCACTGCTCACAGATCTTCTGACAGCGAGCGTTCACACTCGGAGAGTCGTAGTAGTCCAGCTCACTAAAACACACACACACGAGGTACAGATATTCCTCTCTTTCACTGTTTATTGCAGAGTCTCTTAGAGCTCCATGAGTGTACTTGTGTGTATATACTTGAGCTCCTGGGCGATGGCAGCGATCTGCTCTACACGATCCTGGTGAGCAGCGAGGTCACTCTCAAACGCCTCATGTTTCTTCAGCAGAGCTTTAATCTCAGACAGAGATGCTGTCTCATAGTCCTTCTGATTCAACATGGTCTCTTTACCTACACACACAGATTTTACTATCTTTGTTAGGCTTGTCCTTTGACAATGACTAATACAGCTAATTAATGCTACACCTGCACCTAACCTTAAGCTCAATAATGGAAAGGAAACATTTTGGCTCTTAATTTTTTTCCCTTAATTTTATTTAGAAAACCCAAAATGAACACGTTCCCTGTGAGGACCATCCAAACGTCCTCACAAGTCTAAACCTAGTCAGATCGTACGGTCCTTGTGAGAACTTCATCATCCTCATAAAGGTATATAAACACACACACATTTATTTTACTCAGCATAAATGATCCTGTGTCCAGCTCTCCTGTATAGGTGTCTGTGCACCATCAGTCCAGCTCCTGTGTATAGGGGGGTGTGTGTGTGTGTGTGTGTGTGTGTGTACCATCAGTCCAGCTCTCATGTATAGCTGCTTTCTGGCGGAATTTCTCAGCGAGGTGGTCGAGTCTCTCAAGTCGGCGGATTTCATTCAGTAGCCACTCCTCATAGCCTTTCTCTGCCCCCTCCAGTTTATGCCAAGCCCCATTAATGTCCTGACCACACAAACACATCTCAGTTACACACTGAAGGAGTGTGAGGCGGGTATAGCCCACGATGTGGAGGTGTGTGTAAGGCATGTGTGTGAGGCATGCAGAGCTTGTGTTGTGGAGAGTTGTGTGAAGTGTGTGTGTATGTGAGGTGTGTAGAGGCCGTGTGACTCACAGACACCATGCGTCCCTCAGAGGGCATGAAGGCCGGCCGGTTGCTGAGCCTTAGTTTGGTCTGCAGAGTGTTGAAGTTGATCTCCAGCTGACATTTCTCCTGGACTTTAGGAGGTTTATGAACTCGACGATAATCTCTGAAGTCCTCCAGTTTCTGCTGCATCTCTACCATCGTCTTCTCTGGAGCTCTGTTCTCCAACCACGGGATGGTCCTCCTGATCCACTCCAACAACTGTGCACGCGCACACACACACACACGTGAGGAACACCATAAAACAAACACAAATAACAAAACACGCGCACAGTACTCACATCGCTGGCGAGTTTCTCGTAGTCCTCCATCAGATGCTCGTTCTCCTGATTGACTGCAAGAACTTTGCAGATGCGATTGGCTGCTGTCTCGGCCTATCGGAGAGCAGAACACTCAGTGGTGTGTGAAGCATATGACTATCACGCTTTCATATCCATCGCTCAGAGACACACGTGCATCAATAGCCTGCAGTGAGGACGGCCAACACACCTGACCTACAGGTACATCTACTCTACTGTGTGTGTATTCCCACCAACTGTCTGCTTACTATAAACATACTGTGTGTGTGCCCATGTGTTAGCTGGGGTTTATCTGGGAAGGTGACGTCACTCAGGTGCCTTAACATGCGCACACACACACGCACTCACAAACATGGGGTGTGTTCAACACTCAGGCATGTGCTGATTATCAGTTATCAGAGACATCACAATACTGGCTGCTTATATTCCAATCAGGAGGAAGACTCTAGGGTGCCTTCTAAGGGCACTTATATTTGGACTTGTGGTGAGAAGATTTATGCCACCTTTGACCAAATCAAACAAGTTCCCAAATGTAGCAATGAGCTGTGACGTCATCTCTTCAATCACAAACCGATGTTCCTGAACGTGTATCAGCATTACGGCTGGGCGATAAATCCGTAATGATAATTATCGCTATATCATTTTCCTCAACAGAAATATAAGAAATGTTTAATAAATGTTTGAATTATTTAATTATTTGAAGTAATTAATCTCCACGCTTAGATAGGGAATGTGAAGTTGATGTCATGCCATGGTGAATTCTGTGTAGCAGACATCATTTTGTTCGCGAGTTGGAGGCCGTCTTTTAATTTTCTGTTGTGACTCTGAAAAGCATCACCATGGTAGGGCAGTGCTGTAGGTCACGCCATCGTTCAGGAGAAAACTGGACAACCAAATACATTTTTAAAATTTTCCCTTTCCTGTGGAAAAAACACGATACTGAACTTGCGCATCACACACAAACACACACACAGCCATGTTGTCATAAAAATGTAATTAAAAGCGTGATCAACACATGCCTACTGAACACACACACATCCTGAACAACCCTAACACTTTCGTAGCTAAGTAGATCTAACGGAGTAAGCGATGCTGCATGCTAATGCCATTAGCATTAGTGAAGGAGTGGGATGCTAAACTCCAAAAACTGTGTGTAAATTTAAAGTCTTTCAAACTGCATGCTGGTTATTATTATTATTTTATATACACATATTTTTTTAGCAAACACCAAAAATGCATTCTGGGTTTGTGTACCGCTAGGGGCTGACCTCTTCAGGAGCTCATACTAAACGCTGGAATAAAGAACATTTCCATAAAACAGATAAAATAAATAAATAACAGTAAAATAAACACAGTGAGAGTTCCAAGCAGTCCATCAAGCCCACATGAGCACATTTAACGTGTTTATCACTAATTAATGTTTCAGTGACAGTTCATGGTTTTTAACTTCTCTGGAACTTGCAGGTGCAATATTAATAAATTATTTACATATATTCATATATTAAATGCTTTAGAAGCAGGCTTGATGCCCACTGGCTCTCAGGATCTCACAGATATTGCATCATGGCTGTGTTTCATTATCAATCATGGAGTAGGGTGCAAATGTCCGAGTCCATTACCAAAAAGTGTTTTTATCTTGCTAATTATAAACCACAAAGTATTGGCCTCCCTTTACACCATCCATTAATGGAAAGGGTGCCAAAACTTTGGAGAAACAGTTTAAACCATAACATCCCATAGGCAACTCAAAGGAAACTATAGGAGCAGTGAGAGAGTGTTCAGCTGCAGTGAAAGCTGAAAGACCTGACCAAGACCTTTACCTCTAAAGGGCCAAAGGTCAAAGTTCAGGCAGGAAGAGATCCTCACCTTCTGAGCACCAGAGAAGGCGTGATAGAAGCAGGAGACGTATGTCATTATAGCCTTCTCATCCGGCCTGAGAGTACCAACGATATCTACAGCACAGCACAGAGGAAGAGAGAGAGAGAGAGAAGAGGAGGCAGTGAAGCAAAGCGACCTGAAGCCTGTGTGCTCAGTGAGAAGTTGTGTTTAGGAGGTCAGCTGACACACAGCGAGGGATTACATTGGCTCCTGGGGCTGCAGTAACCCCACCCCTCACTGTGAAAGGGTGAAATGCCTGCTAAATCACCATGGCGACCCAGTAGAGAAAGTGAGAAAGCATAAGTCCACATGAAGGAAAGCCATGCTGGAGAGAGCGTAAGGGTCACGAGCAGTCGTAGGGGTCAAAGGTCAGGAGGCAGTACCTTCTGTGCTCCAGAAAAGGCATGGTAGAAACTGGACACATAGGTCATTATAGCTTTCTCATCAGGACGAGCTGTGTTCACTATGTCTGTGGGGAAACACACGTTATATACACAAACACACACACAGGGAGACACCACACACATAAAACAGGCTCAAACACACTACTCACTCTCACACACACACACACACAGTCTGATGAGCTCATACCCTCTGCGTCCAGCATCTTGGGAATGTCCAGGTATTTCTCAGCCACTTCAAAGGCGTTGTTCAGATTGGTAACAGGATCATCCTAAACACACATACGCACACACACTGAGTATCACTGCAGCTTTTCGACTGTGTACATCATTAGAGAGTGTATGCGTGTGTGCGAGAGAGAGACCTTGCGCAGTTTGTCGTAGTTGATCAGTTCAGGTCTGTGTCTGTGGATCAGAGCGTTAAAGGCCAAACCATCCTTCCAGCTGGAGAAAGAGATAGGAAAAGGGAGACGGGAAGAAAGTGTTATTATTATTATTATTGTTGTTATTATTATTATTATTATTATTACTACTATTACTACAAGTGCACGTATGTTCCAGCAGTGGTCAGCAGGGGGCAATGTTCCACATAGAATATTACAGTAGTGTGCGTCAGAGTGGAATACGCTTTCATGTTATTGAGCGCTCAGTGAAGTCTGTTTAATAAATCTGCATGCGTAGGGAGCATGATGTAGGGAGCCTGGCGCATGGCGATAATCAGTACCTGATGTGGAAGTTCTGCACGTTGACGTTTTTGTACGGAGCAGTTTTCCTCTGACACCACAACAACAACCCCTCTTTAGCTGAGGTCTCTGTGTGTGGGAAAGACAGACAGATTAGTGTTTACACTACAGGGTTACAGCAAACTACAGCTAATAATAACAGTAAGGAAATGTACACTATAAGATCAAAAGTATGTGGACAGCTGAGCATCACGCTCGCACGGGCCTGTAGAGCTTCTCACTCCAAACCACCACATTATTGTGGACTATACAAGGGCTCGTGGTGTAGTGCACACTCATTAGGGCTCGTGTTGAAGTGTACACTCGACTTTCCCAGGGCTGTAGAGTGTAAACTGGTTTTAACCGGTTTTTGGATGTAGTGAAGTTTAAATGTGAATGCCATCAGAAAGGTGAGAGTGGACCTGCACCAACATGTTAAACTTTTATTAGCACTGCAGCAGCTAGCCTGTCGCTAACTTACCCACACTGTTCACAGGGCTTGTTTTCACTGCAGCTGTTTTCCGCTCGCTACTTTCCCTGAGGATATCTCACACAGGCGAATGCGTGTATGCGTATGTGTGTATATAACGCTTACCATCTGCACCGCAGTATAGTTACAGATTTCCATGGAAAAATTACAGGAGACAAAGAGTGTGTGTGTGTGTGTAAGAGAGAGAAAGAGATGGACAGACAAATGTGTCTTACCCTCCACTGAGATGTCCTGGATGGCGAAGCGGAGAATGATGGTCCAGATCATACCAAGGGTCATCTTCACATTTCCATCAACAATTTCTACACACACACACACCATTAATATCATTCTGCATTGTCAGAGGAGTGGATCTGCTGTTGTTTTGAGTCCGTGTGTGTGTGTTTGCTTTACGGCTGTGTTTATGGCTAAGTGAGTTAACACAACTCAGCTCATGATAATAAAGGTGAACTAAAGCAGCTGGTGAAATAATAAAAAATATTAAAACATTTAAAAGCTTGTGTATGTGTATATTGTCATCACAAAGTCACACCAGAATGAGGGAAGCTGTGAGTTAAGAAGTGAACGAGGGACTGAAGGAGTGACCAAGTGATCGAGAGAGAGAGACAATCAGAGGAGGAAAGGATATGCTACATACTATGTGTAATGACACAGTACTGTGTGTGCATATGTGCATGTGTGTGTGAGAGAGAGAGAGAGAGACAGACTGAGGGTGTGTCTGTGTGAGACTGAGCAAGTGTGTGAGAGACTGTAATCGAGTGTGTGTGTGTCTAGGCGAGACAGAGAGGAGGCTGAACATTTTGCCAGCACATTGTAGAGAAGTCAACTATTTTACTTCAGCCAATCAGAAACAAGCAGAGAGCAGTGAGGGGGCGGGGTTTAGTCTCCATCCTCTGAGCCATCATTCCTCAGAATGCAACACACCACAACATAAATGCACTTCGTACATCTTAGTAACATATAGTGTGTGTGTGTATGCCTGCCACAAGAGAGAATGTGTGTGGGTGCGCTTGTGTTTACCCTCAGCCCCTATAGATACTAGTTTGACTCCTTTGCTGGCGATGAAGTCGAGTGCTTTGTTGACGTTGTTGATCTTGTGCACTCTCATCTTCCCTCGCTCGGGTTTGGGTAACCTCTCACCTACACACACATACACAAACTTAATTAACTCTCCCAAAACATCACACCCATTCTGCTCATTCAACAGTTTAAACTACAGTGTACACCCACCCACCCACGGGTCAGACACCAATTCCATGATTGGTCAACTGAGTTATACAACTGAGGGGTAAATCACAGCATTGCATAATGGGAGATCAAAGAGGGAGTGGGCGGAGCTTCAACCTCACCTGAGATGACCTCGAGCAGCAGCATGAGCTTCAGGCCGTCTCTGAAGTCCTCCTCGATGTTCTCGATCTGAGTACCAGCTTTACGCAGGTGAGAGTTACACCACGCTGTGAACGTCTGCAACACAAGAAATTACATCAGACACAAGGAGGAGCTACACTAATGAAACAGAATCCACAGGGAGAAACAGCTGATGTGTCCTAAATGCAGCATTCTCCCTATTCCACACTATGTAGTGCGCTAATCTAGGGGACAGAATGGATGTTTATCAAACACCAACCATACCATCCTCATCATCCCCACCTTTGCACACATCATGAACACACTTCCCTCAAGTGCCCCCAGTGTATTATGGGAATTCTCAACATCATGAACACTGCTCCTGTGCAGCAGTGCATTGTGGGAGTTCAGAAGAAAGAGGATGGAAAAAAGACCAGATGTTACAGAGTGGTAGGAAAATGTTACACACTCTCTCTCTCTCTCTCACACACACACACACACACAAAGAGGTCATTGAGCGTGATGAAAGAGTCCATGTAGTATGACATGCACCTACTAGTGACACACACACACACACACACACGTGTACACACATATTGGGGGAGCTGGTGAATCACAATATTATTTCAATTAATGTTAATTATGCAGTGTGTGTTGTGTAAAGTGATAACGTTATAATTGGTGTTTATTGGTTCACAGCTGAGCGGTGTTCAGGCTACACATTTTCAAACACACACACACACACACACAGGGACACGTATTAATGAAAAAAAAGAAGTTCAGCACCAATAGGATTTTTGCTGTTGCTGTTTTTGTAGCAAAAACGGTATTTTTTCTTTTTGTCATCTTAAAAAGTGAGGTGTGTGGAAGTGTTTCGGCCGCCGGTGCTGAACACAGACGAGTTAAACACTTCAGATACGCCTTCAGCGAAAATTCACCTGGTTTATAATTAATCACGAGGTTTCTTTTTCCCAGAAAATTTGTTACATAACAGTGTTTTATTCGTGTTATTCTCTGTTTATTATTCCGACAGTGAAACACAGACGTCTCGGTGCTCTTCTTCTGTGCCTTAAAGCAGTACATTCTGCCATTTCATGTGACAGCGCCTGCTAGAGGAGACGTGCATCTTACATACCAGTGTAAACGCTTCACCCTACATGTCTCAACGCTGCAGGTTCAATGCTATAACTCGGCCTTAACACACACACGCATGCACTCACACACCTGACCAGTTTAAACATTACCCTGGGGCGGGTGAACATCCCAAAAAGCATATTATTATCTTTTTAACACACTCATCCTCTGACTGAGATCTTTCTTCCCAATTTTGAAATCTCCCGTAGAGAGCATCTCCCGTATAAGGATCATCCCGACCCGAACGAGTCGATGGACTTCTTTATCTGTTCCAATCAACATACAAACACACTGTTGTATAAATCAAAGTTAAACTTTATTTTAAATGTTAAACGCAGGTGTAATTAGCAGTCTATAGAAAGATTTTTGTACTCCGGCAGGAAAATCTGTAGTAGTGAAATGTAAACAAGTGCACTTTTCAAATTCTGACCCCTTCACACTTGAACCGCAAGTCATGTGAAAAATTCTCTGTGCTTTATTTGTGTAGAAATCCTCCACTGCTGCTCACTATACACGGTGGTAGAGAAATACTGTGATTAAAGTGGGCATCAGAGTGCTAATCCCCACGCTGTCCACAGCTCTGAACAGCAGCACACCCTCAGCAGGGATTCTCTCGCACGCGCGAGCACACACCCTCACTGTGTTTATTGTGCATTTTTCGGCTGCTCTGTTGCGGCAGTCGGTGATCACTGTTTGCGTTTCGGACCTCCTGAGACACAGATGTGTGGAGTTGTGCTGACCTGAGTGAAACAATCGGCACGTTCGGACAGATTTTTCATGTTGCCTCCTAAAGCGTCGATGTTTCCCCAGAGAAATATCTGTGCGTAGAGCTGAACCTCTGCACACTACTGACCTCGAGTCTGGGTCGGCCACCGGCTCCTCATCCGCCACGGTGCTAGCACACGCTGAACAGTTATTCAAATACGTTCCACATGAGAGACAGGCGATATACTGCGGCCAATCAGCACAGCATCGTTCGGCTGATCTGTAAACACAGCGTGGATCCAGTTATTACTGGCTAAGTTACATGTGATGTTCGGAAACGGCACCAGGTGATCATACAAAGCCACGATGAATAGTAGGTCGTGGACGTCTTCAAGGACCAGGATACAAAATCATCAGGTCACCTCAACGTTACACTCTGGACTGGTTTAAACAGTTATCACATTCAGCTGCTAAATTCAGTAGTACAGATAAGTACAGAAGTTAAATACAGACTGGCCACGCCCTACACAGGCATGCTCTCTCTCTCTCACACACTTGCTCTCTCTTTTGAGCACAAACATTCACACACACGTCTGCTGAAAGCAAGCGTGTCGACATGACAGGGTGTGGCAGCACCTGTCAGGTTACTCTCACACTCTCTCACTCAGTCACACACAATCTCAATTCCCAACTGCCAAACATACTTCATATAGCATGTGTGTGTGTGAGAGACTAAAGTTCAACTATTCAATGAGGTGAGATAGGCTATATTCAAGTTTGGAATAAATCACACACACACACACACTACAAAACGTGCCAGTGAGTACCACACCAGCAATAAGTACCACTTAGTACCGTTCCGTGTATAAAATATGCTGCCATGTCCTTCACACTGACTCTGTGGACACCACCTCATTAATTATTCATATTAACCTCATTAATATTCATATCATTTGCTGGAGGCGGGGTATGTGCAGCTGCAGAAAAACTTACAAGCTCAAAGTCACTGTTTTAAACACACTATCTGTGTGCGTATCTGTCCGTCTGCCTGCACGCCTGCGTATCTGTCTGCATGTCCGAGTTTCATGCAGTTGTGATTTTAGTGTAAATACTGCCATTTTGTATTTCTGTATTGTGTAGTTTCTGCATAGTGTGTGTGCTGTGTTACTGAGAAGAGGAAAACTGTGTGTGTTTTTAGACTTCCTGTCTCTCTGTGGAATGCAGTGTGTTATTTGTTGATGTGTTTATGTAGCTTCCTGTCATTGTGCGACTCTGAAAGACTGCAGTTTCAACCTTTCTGACGACACACACACAAAACACAGTTAACAATACTACACACACTGCACACTACAGTGATCTCCAGGTGGAAATGTTAGAAATTAC
>JAQMYM010000018.1:17622675-17635906 GCA_030014255.1 Parauchenoglanis ngamensis
TCACCACCCCCACCATCACCACCACCATCACCACCACCACCAGATCAGGTGCAGTCAGTTGTCTGTCTCCTCACTGACTTTCTGATTTATATATAATAATGTCCATTGTTAAAAGTGCTATACACATATCTGTGCATCTGTATGAATACTGAACACACATTTACGAACAGAGTCCTCAAAGCCTGTGATCCCATCAATCAGCTCCCTGTTTTCCTCCAGACTCGCCTGCAACACACACAAATCTCTTAAAATTAAAATGCTGGAATAAACATGCATGAATGTGTATACACGAGTGTGCTGGTTAGAGGGGTGTGTGTGTGTTACCCAGAAGCTCTGAAAGTGACAGGTCTCCAGCAGGTTGCCGAGGTAGAGGATCTGTCTGATTGGTCGCTCCTCCTGCTGTGGGCGTGGTTAAAGAAACTGATCCAGAAACAGAGAGTTTAATCCAGTTTATCTCTGTGTGATTTCAGCAGTTTAGGGTTATTTCTTGTCACACTGTACACCTGAGGTAATGTAGCAGAATATTTAATTTATGTGTCTCCATCACTGGTTTTGTATCTGTCTATTGAATTTGCTCTCCTCCTATTGGTGGATTTTAGAGGAGTGTCATAGTGGCACTCACACAGACTTCAATCACAAATTTATCACACTGACAGAAACTTGAGCGTCACGTAACACCTCAAACTCTAACAACTCATGACCAAGGAATTCTCTTCACGAGTCAGCAACACCAGGCTGAAAACCACACCGAAATTATTTCCCGCAGCAGCTCTCAGCATGAAACACTACTGCATTAACACACACAACTAGCGCAGTGTAACTGTACCAGCAAAGGGACGTCAGGGTGTGCGTGTGTGTATGAAGGATACATGAGGCTGGTCGATCATACACTTGCACAGAGTGAAGTCGGTGTGTGGGAGATTCGTTAATGCCTTCAGCAGGATCTGTGACGTCACACTAGTCTGAAAGTAAGCAGGATTAAACTGGTACCTACACAAACACAAAAAAAATAAAAGTGTCAGATTATGTTTCACCTAATCTTACATGCAGCATCAGATTAGCTTGATCATGAATAAAATATAGAGCCGTTAGAAATCTGTGTGTTACTCAGTGCCAGTGTTCAGGTGTGAAATTAATCTCACAGTTTGAGCACAGCCAGATTAGCCTCCAGGTCATAGGCGTTTTCTCTTGCCTGAGTCTCAACATAACGCTCCAGTGTGGACAAATTCTCTGGATTATACCTAAGAAATAAAATAAAACACATTAACATTACGAAATGGGGGGGGGGGGGTGGAGATATCTATTATTTTCTCTCTGCTCTCTGTTTAAACTAATTAAAGTCACAGATTTATGTCTGAATTGAACTCTAATCTCCATCACTTTTAGTCAAACATTTAAACAATTTAATGCACGAAATCTCCAAAACAGAACATTTTGTTCACAATAGAGTAAATATTCACATATTAATGAGACACTGCTAAGTAAATAATACTACATAATTTAACCTGTCTAAAAGGCATACAGTTAGCATTAGCATGTTAGCTCTTTATTCAGTAACCTCACCTGTCGATGCCTCTTAAAAGTTTAGCGACATTCGCGCGCATTTGCTCAAAAGATGTGGCCATATTTAATAAAAACCCCAGCTGCAGAAATTATGTACAGGAAAGAATAATGGAAATAAAACCAGAAACTCCACACGTGGAGACCGAAACAGTGCAGCAAACCACACCGGAAGTGACTGGAAAGAACCGGAAACAGTCCGACAGCATAAAAGTCCGGGAGAAACAAATAGCTGCCCAGTGTGTGTATTATTATTATTATTATTATTATTATTGTTGATAGTAGTAGAATCGAATACATTTTTAAAAGTTCTTAGTTGTTGAGCTGCATTAGCTATATCTGAAATAAAAATCCACTGAACAAATATAATAAAATGATAAAAAACATGAGACAGACAGGGCTGTGGTGATGTGTTTATATTGTGTATATATAATTTTTAAATCGTTATATCTAAAACAAATTCTCAGTAAAGGTGATGCCTGAAGAGCAAAATATTTTTTTCTGTGCCACAATACATAATATTTATCTATAAATAAAAATATAATAGAATATATTTTTATTTCATATATATTCCCTGTTTTAGGCTGAAATGTGGCATTATGTAAAAATTCATAATGCTAACAAATTATTAAATGTTTATTTACAGCAGGTATTTGTGTTTACTAAAACATGCAATAATTCAGTTCATCCTGATTCAGGGCCTGTTCTTCATCGATATAGAAAAGATAGAAATAAGACAGAGGAGAAATCAGACCAAACAACTCTTTTATTTATCTATCAAATTAAATCTGACACCATAAGATACACTTCATACAAAAAAGGTAGAAAAGCCTGAGCAGTTACCTGCTAATGATATACTGATTAACACATGAGCTCAGAAATAAGTCAAATTAAAAATTAAACAGTCGTGTGTGTGTGTGTGTTTATGAATCTGTCTCACTGTTGGAGAGAAAGATGCAAATAAGATGGAGCAAAAAAAATCATTAATATTTTATTTTATCTTTAAACTGGTAAAAATGTGACAAAAAGTTTTGCACTGAGATTGAAAATAATAAAAATATAAAAGCACTCAGTAACACACACACGAAACACACACACAGTAGGAGAGTTTGCGCCACTCTTCAGACAGTGATGAAACTCTCAAAAGACACCCAATAACTCTAATAATGCAGATTTTACCCACAATCCCACACCAAACCTACATCCAACCAGAAGCCTCCATGTGTTATACTCAGAGGTTTTCACTAAACACACACACACACACACACACACACACACACACACACACACACAGCTCTGACGTTTAAAGAGTCACACACACAGAGGACAGGAGGAGAGACAGACAGATACACAGCGAGAGAGACCTTGTGTGACATCGACATGAGTGTGTGTGTGATTAGGATACTGTGTGTAATTAAAAGTGTGTGTGTACATTTTTGTAATAGTGTGTATGTGCATGTTAAGCACGTTCTCCACGGATGCGGCGTGCCAGCTGGATGTCTTTGGGCATGATGGTGACACGCTTGGCGTGGATAGCACACAGATTAGTGTCCTCAAACAGACCTACCAGGTACGCTTCACTCGCCTCCTGTACACACACACACACACATTAATAATAAGTGTGATTAGTGAGACTTTAATTCCTTACTGCTTCAGATTCATTCAGGATCAATAAAGTCTATTAATTATGGGTACTGTGTTCTGATAATATATTTGTATATGTTTTTTGACATCATTAAGTCTGTCTCCATTAAATACTGTGTGCGTGTGTGACCTGCAGGGCTCCAATGGCAGCACTCTGGAACCTCAAATCGGTTTTAAAGTCCTGTGCAATTTCTCGGACGAGTCGCTGGAACGGCAGCTTCCTGATCAGCAGCTCTGTGGATTTCTGATAACGCCGGATCTCCCGCAGAGCCACAGTGCCAGGCCTGAACACACACACACAAATATGAAATACATCATATTAGCACTACACCAGAAGAACCCTGGGCGTGTGCTTCACCTGTAACGGTGCGGTTTCTTCACCCCTCCTGTAGAGGGTGCACTCTTACGGGCCGCTTTAGTGGCAAGCTGTTTACGGGGAGCTTTTCCTCCTGTGGATTTACGAGCTGTCTGCTTTGTACGAGCCATAACTGCTCAAAATCACCTGAAACAAACACACACACACATAAAGGGTAAAGAGCAGTTATACACCATTATATCAAAACAAATGTTTTTCTGTAAGTCTGGAGGTAGAACCCATATCTAGATCAGTGATGTACTGTTACGTTATTGCAATTTTTTAAATATGCTAAATGTGTCACAGTGTTTCAAAAAAGGGATATAATAATAATAGCGCTTGGCTGCATATAGAAAACTATAAATCACTAAAAACTCCATAATGTGGACTGTAAATAAATAAACAAACGAATTCACTTTCACATCCATAGAGTGCCAATCCCAGCACCCAATCAAACGGCTCGTTACAACATTTTAACCAATCAGACTTAAAGGCGGGACAAACTCATCTCTTAACAAATGAACGCGCAATCAACGGTTTCAGTCACCGCTCATTTGCATGTCCCCGCCCCATCAAGCCTGATGTAATGGCTGCTCAGGAGACGCTGAAGAACGAAAATAGCAGTTTGAAGCGCAAACGGATAATACAGCATTTTACGTCAAAATACGAGTTTTGTATTCACTATTTATTAACTAAATATATTACCAAACACTTGTACTAATCCATAGAGCCACTGTTAAGATGAAATATCCGCTCAGCTGTGTTTTAATTGGAAGAAAAAGTGGATTAATGAAGGGTAAACGGGGCAGGACGAAGCTGCTCTTCAGCGCGAGGCCGTTTTAAACCAACAATCCATTTTTACTTATTTATTTTCCTCTTACATCGCCTGTAATAATGATGCTTATTAAATTAACTAATTGCACATTTTGTTTATTTGACTGTTTTTTGTGCTAATAACGACTAAACCCAAACTCACCTTGTGTGTTTATGCGGAAAGCGAAGAGACGTTATTATGCCTGAATGTCGTTTTTAGCGATTCGTTGTATCGTTGTAAGCGTTGGTTTTATACCACCCGTATTCCGGCAAGCCCCGCCCCTGATAGTGGTATAGTACTGTCGTTCAGAGCACAAGCCATCCTCTGATTGGACTGTATTACGATCAATTTCAAACACAAGCCAATCCTCACACAGGAGGTAATGGTTGCCAGAAATACAGGTGTAAAAAGTAGCGCACCAGAGAGGAACTGTTTGAATCTAAAATGGCGGGACGTTCCCATAATGCACTACGGCCAGTGGCAGCGTTTGGCAATTCCAGTGATTCTAATTATAATCTTAGATTAATTTCCTTAGTTTTTTTTATTATATAATTTTTATTTTATTGTAAAATTAAAGAATTAGGAACTATGATGTAATTAGTGTTCTATAACTAAAAGTATGAAGAAGTGCAGAGAAAAGTTTAATTTGTTAAACAAACTAAAACAAATTAATAATACATTAAACTTAAGCTCAGTATGAGGTAAATTCTTTGGAGTTTTTATTAAATAAAGCAAATGAAGTATTATATAAAAGGATGCCAACAAACACCAAAATACCAATTTACCAAATCAAGATGTCGGGAAAAAGAATTAAACCATTCAGTTTTTGTCCTCATTTTTTTTTCTGTAATAGGTGTAAAGATTAAAGTGTCTTTAAAAGGCATATTAGTGAAACAATTTTCCACTGGTAAATGAACTGACTATGAATATATGAGACTTAATACAAATCAGGAAAAGTGATTTGGGACAGGAAAGACAAAGACTAAAAGATTTACACTTCCCAAAAGCACTTTATGGCTAAGTCTCTCCCGTTCTTCACCTGGATTCTGTAGATTTGCAGGGAAAAGCTGCTGCTGCAGTCACAAAGTTTCGTGTCTCATCCCAGGACTCTTATTCACAATCTGCTCAAAACTGAACATCAACACACTCAGACAATACTGTTTATTTTTACACTTTAATGCTTTATAATTCCGTTAACCAATGTCACCTAGGTTTGCCAACTTTCTGAACTGAAAACAAGGAATATTGGGGTACGACTGAGCAGCCCTGACTACCGTGGACCCATAACAAATATTTGTGATTATTTTGTCCAAAACAATGGGTTTATGCCTGCATTACATTTCAGTACCAGACTTATCAAAGATAAAATATATGAATGCCCACATACTTGATTGTGAGAAATCCTATCCATACCATATATAATCATATCAAGGAAACTGCAATGGCTTCAATTATTTACCACATATCAGTATCTATAGACCCTAGGGTTAAGTTGAATTGAATTTGATCAGGTTTGTATTTTTGATTGATAGGAATACATGTGTAACAGATAATCATTTAATAATTGTATTTGGGCTCTGCAAACAGTTTAACATACTATAATTTTCTCATTATTTAGAATAAAACTACTGTATTTTCTGAAAAACTATATAAAAACATCATGTAACAAGTTCTTTTATGAGTACAAACAACAAATTGGATATAATTCATCTTCACATTGGTGTGTAATAATTCATGAATTTTTTTTTAACAGTTCTAAACAATGGGGTGGGTGGGGGTGGGGGGGTATTAAACTCAACTGATGCTCCTGAGTGGCACAACAGAAAGTGTTCTCCCCATCATCGTGAGTTCAAATCCCAGTGATGCCATAGCTGCCCATGGCCGGGAGCTCAGAGAGCAAAATTGGCCCGTGCTTTCAAGAAGGAAGGGTTGGCTTTCACTCTGTCCAGTTGACACATGAGCATCCCCTGGTGATCAATTTAGGGAGAAAATCGGGCAAAAATGAGAAGCATATTCTCTGTTTGGCTAGTGGGACATGATAGACAGACTGAGGGAGAGTGGCAGGGTTTCTTTCTAACTCGCTGCCCTGTAATAATATTGCCCTGTCTTATTAGTCTAACCTGAAATATTTCTCTTCCACAGAATTTTAATGAATTGATTCTTAAAGATACAGAACAAAGCGCATCCTGTATCGGTTCAATATGGAACACATCATTTAGTTTCCCATGACGGGATGATTCTGTATTTTACAGGACAGTAGGGAACCCTGGTTTCACCCAGAAGAGCTCCAGGGTCCCCGGTTTGATTCTGTGCTTAGGTCTGCTTGGAATTTCTCATGTTTTCTCCAGGTCTGTTTCCTCATGGTTCTCGGTTTTCCTCCCACTCTCCAGAAACATGCAGTTAGACAGATTATCTATGCTAAAATCTGTATGTGTGTCTGTATGTGTGTGTGTACATGGTGCCATGAATTGGTGGTGTGTGGGTATGAGTGATTATTCCCGGCTCATGCCCAGTGTTCCCAGAATTGGCAATGGATCCCCTGTGACCCTGCTCAGGTGATGTGGTTACTGAAGATGAATCACTGATGATGATTATGATGTTGATGAATGAATAATGATGGTGATGAGGAAGCTGGTCAGTAGATGTAGGGCAGTAGTTTATATGGGACTCTCCTGCAGTATTCTCTCCATGCTGCTCCATGTTTCTCTTCACATATCTCCTCGATCTCAATGGCTCGCTCCAGCAACAGCCTCAGGCAGTGAAGTACAGGTACATACGGCAACACACTGCTGAACCCTACACACACACACACACACACACACACACACACAGTTTATATATTGCCAAAACCTTAACACCCTTTGTGTGTGTGTTTGTGTGTGTGTGTGTGCGTGTGTGTGTGAATTGATCCTGACCGCAGAACAGACACCAGGTAAACGTCATCAATAAATCTCCCAAGTAGTTTGGATGTCGGACCCAGCCGAACCACCCGGACACCAGCAGGTTCTGACCAGCTGGACTGATGATCGACTCCAGATCTGCAGAATAAAACTCTTAAGACTTATCAATAAACTCATATGATAATTGCTAATTAGCCTGCAAGCTATCATATGGAACATAATGAGATTTATTTTATTAAACAGTAAAAGCTTTGGGTTGGTTTAAAATGGTTATAAAGTGTTGTGAAAAGCACACAGGTGATACGCACGAGTGACTGATGGGTCATCCGGCTTTTTCCGGAAGATGTTCTTCTGCTCACTGGACAGGCGATAAATCATATAACTCATGACTGATAAAAAAGTAAGAAATTAAAACTGTCAGAGACAGTGAGAAGGTGAAAATCTGCATCTTATAAGCATATTAATCAGCTGTAGAAAATTAGCAATATGTGAAAGACTTGAGGTCTCTAATGTCTACACAATATAAATATGTGTAAATATCAACAGGTTTGTGAGAGTTTGAGATACATGTGTTGCTTAAAATTGTGCTTAATTCTATAAAGATTGAGCATTCAAATTAAAACAAATAGGTGTGTATGAGTGTGAAATTTATATTTTTGTTTAAAATAAACAACAACTACAACAACAACAACAATAATAATAATTATATTTATATTATTATATTTGATAGTTAGATAATTTGTGTTTGTGAGTGTCAGAAGGATGGTATCTGATCTCGGCCAGCACCGTGTGTGAGGGTTTGTAGTATTTCTGTAGAAGTTAATTAAATTATTTTCACATTTAAAGGTACTTTAAAGACCTGCATCAGGACTCCAGTCTGACGAGTCACTGGCTAAAAACCTGCCTCGTCATCAAGCATATAAATAAACACCCATTTACTAATTTAAATAAAATGATCCCTTGTCCTGTGTGTTTTAATGCTGTACTAACTCCTCTCTAAGAGTGTTTTTGCTGGACAGTTATCTTACTCCCTGACCTTCTGAACTTAGATGAGGATGTTTTTGATGGAGACTGAAAGCAATTCTGTACTGCGCCCTGGATAACAGACTCTGCTGAAGTGACATGAATGTAATAAAGTAAAATCATCAGAGATCAACACATGTAAGAAAACCAGCTACACATTAAATAACAAGTTAAATAATGACTCACAAAACAGAAGGAGTATGATTAGGCTGGGCAGGAAGTGGATGTAATTAGGCCGCTGAAGCAGGAAGTAAACAGGAATGCTGGAGAAAAGAGGGATCCAGACGTATTCACCCATAATCATCAGGAACCCGATCGGATCATCGGTCAACTCCTTGGTGTTTAACAAAAATTCCTGAATCACTCACCCACCCACCCACACACACACACACACACACACACATGCATGCACAAAACCAGCAGCACAACTGGTGACTAGAAGAAGCCTACTTTAAAACAGCATTTATATTAAAGAAAAACTATTATTATTATTATTATTATTATTATTATATAAACATAGTGTTATATTTTTTCTAGCTCCCAGAGTGAAGAATCTAAACATTACAAGATTCTCAATAGAATAATGATCTGTTGTGTAGTTTAGTGAAGCAAAGTGAAACCTCATCATAAAGCGCATCAAGTACGTAGATGAGCTGCATGACAGCAGTGAAGAGGAGAGACAGAGGAACAGAGCCGTGTGTCTCCACTGCAGTCAGGATGTAACACACATCAATCATTGCCTGTGTGTTTTTAAACAGAAATGAGTTAAACACACACACACACACACAAACACTTGCTGATCCATTAACTATTCATTAATCATGGACAGTTTAACAGGAAGAGACAGTTTGACAGTCAGTATTGTTTCCACACCACTGACTGCTACAAACAAGAATATACAATTACTTTTAAAGACAGGATGCTTTTTGGATTTTGAAGCTTGTTTCCAGAAAAGTGTACAAAAGTATCAGACTCTGGAACATGAGTCATTTCCAGATATCAGATAATAGTCCTCCGCATCTCACCTCATAACTTTCAGTTTGCCCATGGCTGTGTTCAAAACTCTATACTGGTGCACTATGCACTGCACACTGGGCCAGTATACACTGTGTACTGCACTATACTCCCCACCCTAGTATACAGTACAGTATTCAATATGACAAGTTATATATATATATGCAGCTCTGGAAAAAAATTAAGAGATTAAGAGAAGCTTAATGAACGACTGATTAGGTGATCACCTGAACCAAATCTTATTTAATGAGGAAAAGTATAAAAATCACTGCTGTGGTCATCACTATCCTCCTGCAATAGGACCAGATTGGAGGGCAACAACAGCATTAGTAGAACCTTACATTTAATTGTAATTCAAAAATATCTATTCATCATGCCAAAAGAGCTAAAAAGAAAAGTTTTGAGTGAGAAATAGAAGGGTTCAGTTCTGCTTTACTAGCAGAGGGATACAGTGAGCGTCAGGTTGCTTCCATCCTCAAAGTTTCAAAGACTGCAGTTTATAAAAACAAGCACATATAGGGGACAACAAAGTTACAGAGTGGCAGGGCGTGAAAACAATTCTCTACTGAAAGGGGTGATCATGAATGTCACTCAACAACCGTAGGATGACATCAAGTGACCTACAGAAGAATGGCAAATGGCAACTTGGGTTAAGTGCAGGGCAAGGACGGTTCGCTACAGGCTCCTCTGGGTGGGGTTGAAGTCTTGAAAAGCTAGAAAAAGCCTTTCATCAATGAGAAGCAAAGAAGAGCCAGGCTGAGGTTTGCTAAAGACCATAAGGACTGGACTGTAGAGGATGGTGATGAGTCCAATTTTCAGCTTTTCCCATCATCTGGTTGTCTAATGGTGAGACGGAGACCTGGAGAGGCAACAAGCCACAGTGTCTCATACCCACTGTGACATTTGGTGGAGGATCGGTGATGGTCTGGGGTGCTTCTGCAAGGCTGGAATGAGGCAGATATTTGTGAGTGAAGGACACATGAATCAAGCCAAGTACAAGGTTATCCTGGAAGAAAACTTGCTTCCTTCTGCTTTGACAATGTTCCCTAACTCTTTGGGTTTTCCAGCAGAACAATGCTCCATGCCACACAGCCAGGTCAATCAAGGTGTGGATGGAGGACCACAAGACCAAGACCCTGTTATGTTCAGCCCAATCTGCAGATCTGAACCCCATGAAGACCTCTGGAATGTGATCAAGAGGAAGATGAACGGTCACAAGCCATCAAACAAAGCTGAGCGGATTTAATTTTTGCACCAGGAGTGGCATAAAGTCACCCAAGAGCAACGTGAAAGACTGGTGGAGAGCCGAGACGGGTGAAATTATTTGTTATTCCACCAAATATTGATTTCTGAACTCCTCCTAAGTTCAGACATTAGCATTGTGTTGTTTACAATTAAATATGATCATTGCTTTTATTTTCGGAGCAGAAATGCACTCATTAACACTCCCAGTGAAGCTGTGTTTCTGGGCGTGGCTCAAAATGAGGTGTTAAAGGCCTGTTGTCCAGTGAGCGTTAATCTTTCATCCCTTTAAAACACCATAAATATAAATGTGTAATAAACTGCCAGAGACACACAGGCTTCAGTGGACATTTTTCATGCAGTCTGCACTGTTCACAGAAACTGTTTGACTTTAATGAACACACACACGCGCACAGATTATGAGTCAGTATTCAGTTTGAATATGATTTGAGAGATGGACAGGGAGTGAGACAGCTGTGTGTTTGCAGGGTGTTTGTGTAAGTGATGAGCACCTCCTAGTGATCACACTTTGATACTGCCTCACACGCAGCCTCTCTGATTTACTGCAAAACATTTATACACACTCGGGGGTGGAAAGTACCGAACTACATGTACTAACACTACACTACTTGTTCACCGTATCAGTACTTTTTTCAAAGTATAATTAAATCCTAGAACTTTTACTTTAACTTGAGTTTTTTTAAATAAAGTATTCAGCTTAACTACACTGATTTTATTACAGTTACAGAGTAAAAAGAATAACTAACTGGACCTCAATACAGGATGAGTAAATTTTGAGGAATTCAATTTTGAGGCTAATCAGAATAAAGCATTTTCCTGATGAAAGTCTACAGTTCAGGCATTAATGTTTAATAAGCAGCAATAATGTCAGAGACGGTGGGGACAGATCAGCTTCCTACACTTTTAAATGCTCCAGCGGGATAATTATCTGTAGATGATGTGAGCCAAAACCCATGGAGATATCAGCTTTTCACAGCTCAACATCCAACTTGCTGAAATGTACCAGTAAACTGTTAGCTAGCTGTGTGGGCTGGACTAGTTAGCCAGATTGGTAGATGTTGAATAGTATGAAAGCACTGTATTTAATTTAAGATGTATCTGTGTTAAATGTTCCTAATTAAATGCTGCTACAATTTATAGGTAATGTTAAGAATTTGTAAGGGGTGACGTTTCTAGATAGTTAACTATGTAAAACATGTGAATTAACACACACTAACTAGATAGCTAATGACCCTAGCATGCTACTGAAACCCCCTTAGCATTTGGCTATGTTATTGGCAGCTAACATTACCTTTCTTTATATGCTGTTGATAACGGGGGCATGTGTTCACTTCAGGATAGTCAATAAATGTTCAAAAATGAGTTATTCATATAAATTTACTTGGTTTTGTATTTCTTAGTTTAATATATTTTATTTTTAATTACTAACGATCCCATAATTTTGTTATTATTATCCCATAACTAATAATCCCATAAAACTGTTCAGCCAGCAGGGGGCGATACGGCTCATCTCACACACAGCCCTCTCTCGCAGCTCCGTACTTGGTCACATCAAACCCAGTGTCCTGATCATACGGAGTATATAAAACAGGATGGAACTGTGAATACTTCAGTGAACACTAAACACACAGTCAGAATGTTGAGTCAGTGGTGTTTAGTCCACAAGTCTGAGCTGATTCATGTCACTGTGTTTTAATAAACAGGATTAAACCTTAAAAAACTTCTGCTTTATCACAGAGAGATGTGGATACACTGAATTCACTGAATACTATACAAATATACTGTCAGAGAGGTAAATAAAGATCTATTTATACACATTTTAATTTACAGTGTTTACTAAATATATACGGTCATATATATTTATCCATGTGCTACAACAGCACTTGCACAAAATTACACTGTATTGTGATAAAGAATATATATCAAATATTCTTATTTATATGTTCCAAACTGCTGAATTATTACTGTAAGTTTGTAAGATGTGATGAGTGTAGTAATGTGGTGGGAATAATTCAGACCACAGCCTGTGTTTATTTATAGTATTTGTCATTTATGCAGGGAACAGAGTGATTTTCTCTCATACTCGTCTCATCTGCAGAGCAGATCATATGCTGCAGATTTTTACTTCGCAGTCTGTTCTTAGGTCACTCAGCATCACATCACCCTTTGTGCTTTATTTATTTTACTACAGTTCAGTTCACTGTACTGTTAGCTCTAAGATGCGAAATTCATTTTTTAATGCTTTTTTAAAATAAAGGTTTTATTAATCGTGCAATGTATGCATAAAGAAAAACATCATATACATTAGGTTACAGCTCAGCTATAAGATGTTTTATTGTCGCACCTCCCGCTCGCCACACTAGCACCACACGAGCCAACGCCACCCGCGTCGCTACGGCAAGGACGCGCTAACGCCCACTTCGACTTCCGGAAGCAGGGCGGCACGTCCGGAGCGTAGGATATAAACACGGAAGTTACCTTAGCTCGGTGCTCGTTCATGGTTTGTTACCCGACTCATGCTACTGGCCGCGCTCTGATTTCCCGGAGATTCTGGTCGCGCTTCTCCCAGGTAGTACTCACCCTCATGTCTCGAGTTTTAGCGTTTTCTTCCAAACGCTCGGTTTTGGTTCGAGTCAAGTATTTTGCCGTTTTAGTTTC
>JAQMYM010000018.1:17684716-17700682 GCA_030014255.1 Parauchenoglanis ngamensis
CGCATACATACATATACACACACACACATACATACTCACACACATACACACACACAGCCTTGCTCTTCATAAGCCGGGGTTAGTATTGGTTGAAAGTGGTAGCCTGTGTTGCTTATGGAGTGAAATGAGCAGATTCTGCGGCATGACTGGGACTGCTGACTTTAAACGGAAGCTGCTGTAAGGCTTAGACCCATGAATATGGTTTCACCTAAACGTTCTTGTAGATGGGTGGTAATAAAAGCATGGGCAAAAGTTGCAGCATTATGTTTGTACAGCAGTCAGCAGAGGTGAGCAGTATAAACAACGGCCGTGTTTACACTGTTTTAAAATGTATCTTGGGTGAAGTGGACAGTAAAGACAGATCGCCGTTTGCACTTGTTTATCATGTGTCTCCAAGCTGTCCAGGTGACCACTTGTGTTCAGATTTTGTTACTACCTTATGTAACCTTTTTTGTTACGTTGTTGGGAACGCATTAGTGTTTAGACTGTAAAAGATATGTGGTCAGTTGCGTCCCAGGGCAAGTGGTTTGACTGAATGTGCCTTCTGTGCCTCTTGGTGGTCCTTTGCACTTGTATTTAGTGATATCCACTTGTGATCAGATCGCCCAATGTGCATTTTAAAACCAAGTGTAAACAGGGCCAAGGGGGAAAAAGTGTCCCTAGTGTGAGGTCGAAAGTAATGCCCAGGTCTTATATTACAAAGAGTTGGTTAGGGAAAGGGAAAATAAGTCATCTATAAATATTGGGTTAATGCATTTTTGTTTTAGAAAAGCCTGATTGTGAACGATCACACACTAAAGGCTTTTTATGCAAAAGCTGTTTGTACATATTTATCATTTCAGGTTTTGGATAAGCCTTTATGTTGCTCTTGGTCTTTCTTTATTACAAATATGGATACAAGTACACATGGACAAAACTCATGAGCAAAATCAGTAAGTTTTCCGTAACGGTACATAGCCCTGTTTATGTCTGTTTTGTCTTTTTGAAATTTGTCCGTTGTAGAGACTTAAGGCAATTGTTGATCATATTCAAGTTACTCATATTCGAGTGTGTGCAGGTTTTTATGCGTTTAATATCAGACACAGTATATGCATATAATGGGGCATAACTAAACTGTGCCGCCCACAGCCCAGTAATGCAAACCTAATGTGGCCAAAAACTCTCCCATGCACTGTGAAGTCTGTAATGTATGGTCCAGGAGTATAGTGCACAGTGGCTGCTTTGAAACATAGACATTGTCTCATCCCCAAAATGGCCTCTTGAGGTGTGCGTGCGTGCGTGCGTGCGTTAGGCAGGGGGTATGGGAAGGCAGCCTGACAGTAATCTGAAACTGACTTTCAGGAGAGACTCGCTGTGAAAGATTTGGAAAATGCAGCGGTACTTTATGGAGGACAGAAGAGGTTATTACTTGCAAAATCCTTTTGTATTCATTTATATTGTCATAAAGCAATATTTTTGTTTGTTTTTGGAGTCTTGGAACAATTCAGCATTGTGAAGAAATGAAGAGCCCCTGTCTATAGATTCATGTAGTCTCGCAATTTGAAATATTGCAATATTTTTGAAAAACTTTGTTCACCCATCTTCTGCCTATTTATAGACACTTGTTTTTAGAACATTTGGCAGTGATTTCGGTGTGGTGTTCAACGTCATATAAATAAACATGTTTTAAAGAGGCCGGCTCACCCTTCCCAGAATCCATTGCGTTGCTTTGGTTTTGAAAGCACGTGACTGCCACCTGTGCTGTTTACATATTCAAAGACTGCTCCCAAATCCCGAATAATGTCCGCATGTCTTAATCGGAATAAGGCCAAAACAGAACACACTGTGTATATGACCTGCATCAAATTCTGAATATTGTCATATTTGTAATAATTACTTGTAAACATAGTGACAGAGAGCTATGGGATAGCTCAGCTAATAATTACCCACATCTAATCTGTGTAGTCATATGAATCTTAATCACAAATATTTTTTAAAAATCTACACCAGAAACTGATATGCGTCAAGCAGGAAATCACAAGCAAGTGTGAATAATGTGAAAAATATAATCCTCAGAAACCCAGATAGGGATATGTGAAATACTTATGGGTGTTAATTTCTGTCATCGCAAGCCAGTCCTACCTGACCGCAAATATTCTGATTGTAAATCAGTAGTTTATTGGCCTGTACTGAAGTAAGTTCCCTTCCTTTTCCCAGCACAAGTAACAGAATAAAAAAAAGGCATTCATTCAGTTTCATAATTTTTCAATTTCAAGATTAAAAAAAAAAAAAAAATCTCAAAATAAAAGTATCCCCTTCTAGTTAGTTCATTTGACAATCTTTTGATTAATGATCTTTCCTACTCTAAATCTAAGACTAGGCCTCATCGGAGGCTGTAAACCCAACTGGTAGATTAAAATAGCAGTGGCGATGACGTATCATTGGCTTCTTTGTGAGGTTGCTTTAGAGCTAGTAGCTCACTTCAACAGAGTCCTTGTCCACCGTATCTATGGGCCGTTAGCAACTGTATCTATGGGGAAGTGTTGCTGAACACCATTCATGTGGGTGCTAAGATGTTTCCTGATTGGAAGTGAAACATGTCTGCATTTACAGCAAACTTGGACAGTTTGGTTGTGCTTAGATTACTGTAACTATTAAATGAGTAATCGTTCCTGGAAGTTTCCAGGTTACTGGTTTAAGAATAAATGCGGTCAGCATGCTAGATGGTTCTGTTTTTATGTGAGACAGCTGATGCCATGTGTCACCTTTAACTTTCTCATTGTCCCTTTCTTTTCGTTTAAGCTTATGTGTTTAAATAGTTGTATGTTACAGGGTTACAGTAGGCAATACGTTCTCCAAAAATTGAAAAAGTGATGCATCACAAAATGTGACTGCTGGAAGACTGAATTTTGACTTGTTGAAGGACAAGTCAACCTGACCTACCACGTTAATTTACTACTCCATAATCTTTTTAATTGAATCGTGCAGCCTACGAGTTATAAATGGTTTGATATGGGGGTGCATGTTTGAGTCACTTTGACCGACAGCTGAAAGCCATGCTTATGCATCGTCCATGTATTGCCCCCTTCTGTAAAGCAGAGATACTGCATCACTGTAACGTTAGCCCATGTGTGCACGAGTATGTGTACTGTACCGGAGTAATTGTGTGCATTACAGTATTTAGGATGGTTATCTGGTTTGTATTTCACAGTAAACTTTTTGCATTTTTACCTTCAGCTTTTCAACCAAACACTAAATTAATTTAATTAAGTGCGACCTGCACTGCTACTACAGCTGTTACTCATTTTTCACATCTGAATGTATTTTGCTTTTTTTATTTGCCAGTGACCAGGATAATGGATGTTTAAATGTCTATAGATTTTATTTCCCACATCCTCTACCCTATTCACCATCTGTCTCTTAAGTTTTTTTTTTTCCAACAATATTTTTATTATTAGTTTTATATATCACACAAACAATGAATGACAGAAAATCACCAGTGAGAATTAGTAATTTAGATGAAAACAATAATAAACAAATAGGAAAATAAAATAAATAAATAATAGTAAAACATAATGTCTCTTCACAGTTATTTAATATTCCCCTTGTTTATGGCCTCAGTCACTTTATGGTTGACCCCTCTTCAAACCTGTTATTAATATCCTGTTTTGGTTGATCCAGTCACAAATGGATAGCTTTGAATGGGCAGCTGTGAACGGGGTCAAATGTGTCTTGTGATCTGAACTTGAGAACAAATAGGAACATATTTAATGTAAGGCTGCAACTCCTCAACAAAATCATTAGGTTTTATAATAAAAATAGTTATTATGAGACTTGTAAAAGTGGCAAATCAATAAGGAAATTTGCTTGTTGCGTTCCGAGCACTGTGATACGTGATACATCACTTTATATAGACTACAATCAAATTGATTGCAATGGCTGGAGAACAGAGAAAGAAAGAAGTCCTCTAAAAGTAGCAGAGCCCTGTATATTACACTCTATTGTTGGCCTCATGACATGTTTTGAATTAAAGGTTAGACTCATAATCACTCATTTGGCACAAAAGTGAGTAACTGTGGAAGCACAATGTGCTGCACTGAGCCATGATTATTAACCACCAGCTTTTTTTGTATCACCCATTTATGGTTATAGTTATCAATCTTTTCTGCTTTTTTCAGAAAATTTTATCTTGTGCTACTTTGGCCTAAAAGGCAGTAGTTTGTATGACAAAGTGATGGATTGAATATGAGCTCAAGGTAACAATTAATGTATGAGATGGACATTTTCTCACTTGAGAATAACTAATACAACGAAGTCAAACTCGAGCTGTATTGCTGAATTAGAATCATTATTAATACCCTGTATTTATAGTGTGTTCATGTGGCTCAGAATGCGCCTGATGCTTCTTTGGGAAGTAGCGTTGCCACAAGTAGCGAAGCTGAGTCCGTTAGCTTGGTAGTTAGTTAGTTAAACTAATTTTAAATTATTATTTTGAATAAAATGTGAATGTGTCCTGGGCCACATCGAAGCCATCTATTCATCTGACATTCTCTGCGACATATATCAGTCCCAAAAAGAGTTGCAGTGTAACAGGCGCCAGAAACTAAGTCAGCACAAACTAAGCAAAATTAAATTAATATGCAAGAGTTTTAGACTGCCAAAGATCAGGGTAGTGGAATGCAGATAGGACCCTCTCACACTGCTCAAGACCATTGGTCTGTTCGTCACACTGAAATATAGTTTCCGACGAGTGAGCAGAGCCAGATGGAAAATGTACGAATGTAGGAATAGTGACTTTACATTAGTTTGGGTGTCAGATTTGTCTGAATGCCATACCGTGACAGATTGCCTGATGAATGATTATTAATCAGTTATCAAAATAACCATAATTTGTAGCCCTAATCTAATGGGGGAAGAACTACAGAAGTATCATGTTCCTTGTTTTATGTAATTTTATGTACAATATGTTGTAGATCCTTTATTACAGAAATTGTAAAACTGACTATATTATTCTTTCTAGGTCTCCTGATGTGTGTCAGGTGCTGTGAGTGGCACTGCGGCACCCCACCTCAGGAGTGGACTGTCCCTGCCATCCGGACTTCGTGATTCCCTCTTCCCTCCCCCCTCCTTTCCTTTCCCCCTGTCCCTCCATCCCTAGTCCCCCTCCCTTCCCCCTTTCCCCCCTCCCTTGCGGCGCTGTGCTTGAAGTCATGAGCATAGCAATCGCACTGGGAGTCACCACACCTGAGACACCTTACGCAGACATGGCCGCCGGATCAGAGTAAGTACTGCACGCTGTTTTGACAGTCTTTTCTAAGACTTCAATCCAATCTTTAGCAGATTTCTGTTCTCTTCTGTTTCAATAGCCACATTTGTATTTGTTTGTAACAATGTTGTATACATTCAGTAAGTCTTTGTCACTTGGCTGACATTGTGCGTGCATTATTCTATGGGAATATTATTGAAATGCATTGGGAAATTGAAGCAAGTTCTCATGTGGTGTTGGCATTACCAATGGAGCAAGCATTAATCTAGAGAAAGGCCTCAGGTAACAAAATTAGAAGAGTACACATAGCCGATAATCATCAGACCATTTTATAGTCAAAACCCTTGCAAATTAATAACAAGGAAATCAGTTTGTCTTGGTTAATTGGTACTGGTGACCTGTGATGAGAATGACTAACAGTACAATGGAATAATAATAATAATAATAGTAATTTGTTGGTGGTATGCAGTTTTAATTAAAAAGTTGGTTGGAATCAGGCTCTTTTATTAAACATTCAGTACTGTGATGCAGACTGTTTATCATAATTTGTGGGTAATTATAGTGGCATATAGCCGACACTGTTCTCCTTCTGCCCGAGCACAGACAGGATTGCTTGTAGATAAGCAAATGGTAGATATATTTGACAATCTACAAACTCTTTTATATAATACGTGCTCTGTTATATAATAACTACCCAAGCACTATTTTGGTGTGTATGGTAATGCAGAAACAGCAAACCATTCCTGTTTGAAATACAGTGGGAGGCTTCTTACATGAAATGCTGTTGCCACCTAGTGGTCAGCTATACCAAGGATTCGGAATTTTGATGACTACTGTTATATGTTTCTCTTTGGACTTTTTATGCACAAGTACATTCATCTTTGTAGTGTCTTATATTTTTCCGTTGATTACTCTCCCTCAGTCCTGAGTCAGTGGAAGCGAGCCCTGCAGTGAATGAGAAGACGTACTCAAACCACAGCTGTGGGAGCGCACAGAATCATGGATACCGGGGCCTACCCTATGCTGTGAGTATCGCTCCACTTGCATGGCATGAGTATTAGTCATAGTATAGCAATAAGCAAATGTGTATTGAATGTGATCCAGCATAACTGGTGTGCTGCCCCTTACCTTGTAGTATAAGTAGAAAATGTATTGTATTTTCATTTTAATTGTAATTTTGTTGTGAGCTTCTAGTAACTGAAGTTCTGTGTTATGAAATACATACTGTAGTTATGACATGATATGCTTATTTAATTCATTTTAAAACGGCTTACTGCAGAGTTTTTCCAGCCATGCTTATATACCATACTGCAACTACTAAGTCCTGCATGATTTTTGAATGCCACATTTTATTTTTCATTCCCACCTTCTTGCTTTCCCTCCTTCCTTCCTTCCTTCCTCTGTGTCTTGTCCTCTCTCTCTGTCTTTCTCTCTGATACCTGAACACCATTGTTTGAAGATGCAACAGTCTTCCATTGTGTGTTGTCAGGATCATAACTATGGAGCGCCACCCCCTCCTACCCCTCCTGCCTCCCCACTCTCCCAGACCATCATTCCCCGGCTGGAGCTCAATGGTGCCCTCGGCCGTCCCCGATCTCGTTTCCATACCAATGACCCTGACAACTCGGCCGACAGCGACAGTTCATCAGAGGAGGAGGGCGCTGTGCCATCAGGCTGGTGCCAGTGCCGCCTGACTTCAGACCACTACCTCATAAAATGCGAGAGCTGCAGGTGAGGACAGCTTAGTATTTAAGGCTCCCCATATGCAGAGTCAATTATTACTGTTATTGTTATCATTATTATTATCATCATTAGTATGTGTGGCAACCTGAGAAAACCCTTCACATAGTGAAATATTTACATTTTCTACTATTTCAGTCCAAACACTACAGGTTTTCCTGAACTGAAATGTTTCTATTTTGCAAATATCCCAACATCAACCACAATCACAATTTAAAGCATTAGTCTGTTAACTACACTAGCCGTTAAAACATCTTTAAGCAAACTGACTAAATTGATGCAGATGCGTTTGCAGGGCTTATGTGATAAAGGATATGCCTCTGCATAAAGGAAGGAAGATGAGAAGTTATTCTGATTAATTATTTAAAATAATTTTTAGTAAAGATATATATATATATAAAGTAAAGATATACAAGTATGAACTGGACAGAAAAACCTGATTTTTGATTGTTTGCCAGACTTCAGGTGAAGTGACATCCAACTAGGTTTTTTCCAGACACCCACACGCATTTGTTAACCATTTTCTTTCTGTTAATAACATGTAGTGCAATGCTGCTGTTTGCAGTTTGTCTTACTAGTGTGATGTGTACAGGGGTCTGGACAGGAGGAAAGTACTGGATGGGCAGCGTCGGAAGCCAGACAATGTGTCGGGTAAGCTGTAGAAAACCACACTCAAACTCGTACAAATAAGTGAAGTTGAAGCATGTGGTATTATCGACTTTTTGCTACCTGTGCTCAGTGTGGTTCTGTATTTGGACATTTGTCTCTTGATAGTAGGAGAGAGCAGCGCTACAGAAAGTGGTGATGAGGAGGTCTCGCCTGCCACGGTGTCATACACAGCCACTCAGCACACACCCACCAGCATCACCCTCACCGTTAACAGAGTCAAACGCAGCAAAGCCAAGAAGAGGAAGAAGAGCACGGAGAAAACACGAGCCGCCCCTAAAGCTAAGAAAGTCAAGGTATATACAAGCAAATGCGGACACTACTGATGATAATGGTGGGATTATTCGGATCAGTGTTCTCAAGAGTCTATACCAAACAATCGTTACGCATTGATTTAAACTGTTTTATTCCACAGGCCTTTAGAGAAGGTTCCAGAAAATCCTTAAGAATGAAGGTAAGAATATTATTAGGTAGTGTTAATATGCTACAGCAAGTGGTGTACTGTTTTTAATTAGGCTGTTTTTATTTTCAAACATTGTGGTGTAATTGGTAAAAAGAAACATAGTCACCATGTCACCAATTTTGTCATTGTCTTTCACTTAGAACTCCACCAGTGAAGCGAGTGTGTTGGATGAGAACACGACTGAAGGCTGGGAGACGCGCATCCGCCAGTGGACAGATCAGTATGAGGAGGCTCAGGCCAATCAGTACAGTGCTGATGTTCAAACACTGCTCCAGCTCCATCACTCTGCCACCAAGAGCTCTCCGAACCCAGCAGCCCTCGCTATGGACACCATCAACCGCACTGAGTTGGCCTGCAACAACACAGTGTTGAGCTCTCAGATGCAGGTACTGTACTTTTCACTCTGTAAAAAGCAGATTTGCACACACTAAACTTGCTTTAACAAAATAACATGTTTGTACGTGTAGTTACAGCTGGGCCGTGTAACGCGAGTGCAGAAACACAGGAAAATCCTGCGAGCAGCACGAGACTTGGAGCCTGACACACTCATTATTGAGTACAGAGGGAAAGTCATGCTTAAACAACAGTTTGAGGTCAATGGGCACTTCTTCAAAAAGTGAGTGCGCTTCATAATATAGGCGATGACCCTGTACCCAACTGTTTCACTTGTACAAAGGCATAAATCCAGATTAAGTACACTTAAACAAATTTTTATTTTCGTTTTAAAGCTTGACTTTTGTAATATCCATTCTGCATTTTTTTTAACCTTTTAAGTGGTTTGCCATGTACTGTTTTTCAACTGTTAAATAATCAGCTAAAATTTAGTTATAACTGGCCAAGCTATTTATAAGCCCTGTAATGGCTGTGTTTGTGTGCATTTCTTCAGGCCCTACCCCTTTGTTCTGTTCTACTCTAAATTTAATGAGGTGGAAATGTGTGTAGATGCACGGACATTTGGCAATGATGCTCGCTTCATCAGGAGATCTTGTACACCCAATGCTGAGGTGAGTAGATAGTTGAGGGGTGATGAAGGGCATGTTAGACAGGGTCACTCGTATAGCTAGATGAAGTTGACAATGTAATTGTGATAATTGAATAAGCCTGTGAAGTATTACGAACAGAAATTTATAAATAATGACTAATGAAATCCAGTCCTGAATACATTTGTCTTGCTTTCTGTCTCTCTCTCTCTCTTTGTCTCTCTCATTTACACACTCAGGTTCGGCATATGATTGCAGAGGGGATGATTCACCTGTGTATTTACGCTGTTACTCAAATCTCCAAAGATACAGAGGTCACGATTGGCTTTGATTACGAATTTAACAGCTGGTCAGTGTGTAAAGTCACCGCACTCGTTTCTTATATTTTTTGCTCGTCCATGTGTCGTTTTTGTGATCTTGGAATATTGATGTTAAACAGCTAAACAGACGCAGTTGTATTAATTCTTTTATATTTCCTATGGTAGTAACTACAAGGTGGACTGTGCGTGTCATAAAGGCAATCAGAACTGTCCCGTGCAGAAGCATAACCAGAACCCAGCTGAGATGCTTCTGCCCCCACCGCAGAACCCACTGCCTACTCTGCCCGGGGCAGAGACTCGCAGGAGGAGGGCACGGCGGAAAGAATTGGAGGGAAGCGGACTGATTGGGAGCGTGTCTGACGATAGCAATCAGCTCTTAGACGAACATGGGGAGCATGGAACTAGTGAAGCAGAGGTAGGTGTCTGTCCATGTGATGGAAATATAGAGTTAACTGCAACCATGATTTCAGCCAAGTACCCTGCTAACCTCCAGACCCTAGCATTCTCATGCTACCGAAGGATCATCTCTGTGTTCTGTAATGGTCAAAATCACAGACCTGTGCCTCACTGCTCCACAGCTGGAAAACATAAAGACTCGCCACTGAATTATACTTTATGGTGTGGTGAAAATCCTTGTGTTAATTTTAATAAACAATTGTATGAAGTAAGCTTTTATGGTCAGCTCATTGCTTATAAATCCAAAATGTATGCATATTGCAGTTAATTATCAGTTCAGGCATGGAGGCATGGCATCATGGAGCCGTGGTGTCTACCAACATATCCAGGGTTCTTGTAGTGTAATTCAGTTGCTTTTTTCCTTCTTTGTCTGCTTGGATTTTCATAATAGAATTGTGGAATTGTGGAAGTCTGGAAATTCCAATTCTAGTGCTGCATTGTTGAACATTTTGACATTTAATTCATTGTTAGTGCACGAGGAGATGCTAAAAACATCGCCCTACTGATCAAGAAGCATCAACAAGCACATTTATTCTCTTTTGTTTGGGATTGATTGATTTTGGTTGTTTGTTTGGGATCTACAGGAGGGTCTGATAGATGGTGTTAAGCAGGAGGAGGGCCAAGAGGACGTAGATGAAAGTGGAGCACCCATACCTAATAGACGGGTAAGGAGGGCAACAAGAGTACAAAGGACATGTATTAACATTGGAAAAAATAATTTAATTCTTAATGTAACTAATATTAACAATTTAAATAAATATATTTAAATCTTTCCTTTTTCTTTTTTGATCTTATCATTTTTCCAGTGTTTTGTATGTATTTCTTTGTTTGGGGATTTATCCCTCTTTTATTAGTTCTAATAAGGAGGCCAGTTAAAATGAGCATATGGAAAAATGTAAATCATTCAGACTAGAATTTTCAGCCTCCCATACCTCAGGCATCACAGTGGTACAGTGGATAACTTTGCCATCTCACAGCTCCAGTGTTCCTGCTTCAATCCTGAGTTTGGGATACTCCCTGTGTATGTTCCCATCTCGGGTCCAGTGGATAGGCACAATTGGGCACAGTCAAATGTGAATAATGAGAGACATCGACATATTTGGGGACAAGGAAATTAAAATACTTATAGTTTATTTCTTTATAATTGAGTCAGTTATTTTTACATCATTACATTTGTCTCATTTTTGGCAAATTTGGTCTTGAATAGAGCACTGGTTTTGTTCTAGTATTCTGTGCAACTAATGTTTCTACCTGTGGTCTTTGCTGCAGTCCCGAGAAGATCGGAAAGCAGAGGCCATCATGCATGTGTTTGAGAATTTGGAAAGGAGGAGGAAGCGTGTTTCTACGGGTGCAGAACGTGCCGGGCTTGATGACCTCAAACAGGAAGGGGTGGGGCCTGAGGAAGGTGGGGCCTCCTCTCCCACAGGGGCTAACCCAGGTCAAAGTGCAGGGTTTATAGGAGGAGTTAGCACACGCCGCACATCTTTTGCCACAGTGAGTCCTTGCTGATTTGTTACTTAGCTTTTCTGTTTTACCATCTTCATTCACTCACCATTTATTGTCGTGTCTTTTGGATTTTTCCTCTTAGGACCCAGTGGCAGCAGTTGAGTCAGAAAAGCCTTCCTCTGCAAACCTCGTCACTCCCAAACCTCCCCCAACACGTCCCAAACCGCGGCCCAAGAGTCGCATCTCCCGCAATCGGGCAAGCTCTGCTCAGCGGGCACGTCGCCAGAGGCAGGCTCTTCTAGCGCAGCAGGCAGCTGAGGCAGGAGCAGCAGGTGGGGAAGAGGGAGGCACTGCAGCTGGCACAGGCGAGCTGGGGCTCGGGGACGGAAATCTGGGAATTGGACAACTTCAGGATGGAGAGAACTATGGAGTCTCGTCTACAGCACTAGGCAGCAAGACAAGCGTGAGATGTCCCAAAACAAAAAAGGTAAAATAAATATTTTTTGTCTCTAATACCTCTGTTGCACTGTTAGTCTGGATTACATTTTCAAGAACTGTTGGAACAGTTCTGCTACTGGTCTGCTAGAATATCTTCAAAATATTACAGTATGATTTTAGAAAACAGTACACATCCCATCTCCATGCTAATTCTTTTAATAATAATTGCAAGTTATTTAGTTACTTATATTATTAGTAGTAATTATTTCACACTGTACTTTTTGATTATAAAAGTGATAATATACATTTGTCTAATAATGAAATCAGCCAAATGACTCTCAGCTGACTTTCTGTACTTTTGTTATTATTTTTATTTTACTTGTACTTTGTAGTTGGTGTTACTTTACTCACAGTTGCATCTGCTTAATATCTCTAACAAGTTATGCATGCTGCTGCTCTGAGCAATCTATGTAATAAAGAATATAGAAGTTGTTAAAAAAAATGCAATTGTCATGATGATCATTCAGAGCTGCTGGCTATATTGTCTTTTTTCTTATTTGTTATTTTCGATCTGTTTAATATTCATGATACCATGCTTTTAACTCCTTTAGTACCTGGTGACGGAGTGGCTGAATGACAAGGCCCCAGACCGTGTCGAGGAGCCAATTGAACGGCCACTGCGCATCACCACAGACCCCACTGTGCTGGCAACTACACTCAACATGCTGCCAGGCCTCTCGCACTCACCCCTCATCTGTACCACCCCCAAACACTACATCCGCTTCGGCTCTCCATTCAACCCAGAGAGACGTCGCCGGCCGCTTGTCGTTGATCCTACCTATGGCTCCTGCAAGAAAGTTAGTGAGATTGTGGGCAGCATGTTAAGTTTTTCAGAATGAGTTGTTAGCAAAAAAATAAAAAATAACAGACAAACAAATACAGAGATGTCTGGGTATTTTTTGTAGTTGAAAATTGAATAGCATCCAGCTGTTTGCTGGTACTGACTATAGTGCACTTCTTACTTCCTTTTTATAGAGGTGGATAAAGCAAGCGCAGGATGAGAGCATGTCATCTCTTTCCATGGAGGATGGAACTGAGTCCAGTTCTTCACACCAAAGTAACAGCAGCAGCACAGCCTCCAGATCTGGTAAAAAAAAAAAAAAAAGTCCCTTCAAGGTTTTTACACAAAATGTTTTAAGAATCATGCTATATCTAGTTCTACTGACGCCATGTTGCTTTTCTCAGAGTTAATGGCACCCTTTAAAAAGAGGAAGTCGAAGTATGCGCCAGAGACAGTTGCACCGCCTCCTGAACTTTTGCTTCGACCTTTGTCGCCCATCACACCTCCACTGCCATCTGAGCCCTCTATGAGCTTGCTACACCCTCTCCTCTCTTCCTGCTCGCTGTATTTAGGAGCGGAAGAAGAGAGGCAGAATGGTGCTGTGCCACCATACTCCCCACTCCCATCACTTCCTGCCAGCCGGTGCAACACACCTCTGCAGTTTGAGGTAAAAACAAGTCTGCTCAATGGTTTTTCTGTTTTAATGCACACCAAATATGCAAATGAGCAGCTTAATAGGTTGTGCACTAAAATGTGAGCGTATGGCACAACTTCCGTACTTGCCACTTAAAAGATCTGCAGCCATTTTTCAACCTAATCGATATGTACAATATTTGTAAGTTGTACCACAGTTTCCCTATAACTGTAACACAACTCCCCTATAAATCCTTATACTTGGAAGAGAATGAAAAACCTGTACCTGAACCTATTTTTTTAAATAAGTACCATTGGCAGAGAAATTGATGCAGGTGTTCTGCAAAAATCTGCTTTACATAATTTTCTTTACAGCCTCAATAACTGGCATATGACTTTCATTAGAAGTCCCCTTTTCAATGTCATGTTTTTGTCTTTTACAATCATGTGTATGAGACAGATTTAGCAGATAGAGATTAGGTTGAACAAATACCTTAGTATCCTTTGTTAGCAAAGCTACACTTGCTGTTATCCCATGAGTGTTGAGTAACTGTACTCCTCGTGAATGTAGCAGTAGAATGGAATAAATAATAAACTGTGCTCTTCTGTACAGAACATCTCCTCTCCTGAGGCATCTCCTGTACACAGACCAGAGTCTCTTTCTCCAGAGGTATGACTGACCTTGAGTTGATTTTTGTGCATGTGTGTGCTTGAGAGACTGAGAGTGATGGTAGCAGAGTGTCTTCATGTTTGTATGACAACTTCTGTAACTCTCTCCAGCCCTGTTTGCGACCAGACTTTGATACCCTGCGGATCACCACCTTCCCTGAACTTTCTGTAACATCTGGTCTTGGCAGTCCAGCCCCTGCTTCTGACGACTTTCCCCTGACTGGACCGGAGTCTCTGACTGGCTCTGGAGATGGCGCGTGTCTTACGCCAGTCCCTGTATCTAACGCCAGTGATGCTTCATTGGGCTCACGCTCTAATGAGGCACAGGTTCGAGAGCAGGTCTTTAGGACAGAGTTCAACCTCATTTACACCTGCTCTCCTCTCAATGCTAACCTGACCACTGGTCCTGTGACTGACAGAAGGCATTCCCAGTCAGAAGGAAGCTTCTCTCCTGCTGAATCCTACTTCAGTTCTGTGAGTGGCCAAGGTTTAATGACTGAACCAGGGTCTGGTTCTTTCTCGCCGTACCCTGAGCCTCAGTTCGGGAGTGGCACACCGCCTCATAGCAGCAATCCACCACAGAAGAAGAAGGCAAGTCACCCTAACTCCCAATTGTCTTTTATTTGAATTTAATTTGTAAAGGTATTGAATAAACACACTTGAACTAATAGGAAGGGTTTTTTAATGACTTAACATACTTTAAACACCACCACTTATGTCTCCCTCCACTGAGTATCGAAGCCTGTACACTTAACCAGGCTTATTTGTACTGGCTTTTTGCAACTACACTGTGGAATTTCTCATATAATGAAGAAATTTTCAGTCAAAAAGACAGTGCCTGCTAATAAATTATAATTCAAGGCATGAAGAACATTGGCACATTGTGTTGTCAGTCTAGAAGTTCCTATTTGCAGTACAGATTGGCACAAATCAGATTTCACAGGAAAACATCAAGTGACACCAGAACTCATGACTGCTGAAAAATGTAATGGCATATTATAACATTATATTGGGAATGGTTTCAGAAGAAGAAAATTCAAATTCAGATGCACATCATGTGAAAGCAGACATAATGAATTAATAAATAAATTGCACTGAATAAGCTTAAAACCTACAAAGCCTAGACAGATATTTCATCAGTAGCGCATCACTCATAAAGTGATGTCTCTGTGTGTCAAGCCAAATCAGGACTTTTTTTTTCCCTTCTCTCGTTCCATTCCATGTTCCTCGAAAACTATTGCAAAGTCTTTTCTTCTTCACTTTTTTCAAGGCAGAGGGCCATGGGAAGTGGCGTTAGTCAGCTGCCAGGCTTGCCTAGTTACCAGGCACTAGCCGTAAGGCGTGAATTCAAGCCAGGGCAAAATATGGTGAATATTATATACATGGCCTCCATCTAGAAGTGTGCATGTGGATATTGTTTGCATTAGCATACAGTACGCCTCCCTTACCTGTACTGCCCAAAAACCCTTTAACATGCATAAAACCATTACATATTGTTTCTTTTACAGACATAGCAACATGTGCATCATTTGTGTTGAAAATGTACTTGTCATGCACTCTTAGTTTTCTGATTTCTGAAAACAAAATTTTTAATTTTGTTTATTTTTATAAAAGTGTTTATTTTTAGTGATGCACTGAAATAAAAACTTGGCCTAAATGAAACTCAGGACATAGATACTTATTATTTTAATTTATTTTGTTATTTTTATTAAAAAAAAACCCATGCTTTTTGCAATGCTGCATATTGTTTTGGTTTTTTAATTGTATATGACGTATAATTGAAAAAGCGCAAAGGAACAAGATCCCAGTACACAATTATTTTAACAGCATGTAATACTGATTTAACAATATTTATGAATGTGAACATTTGTGTTATTATAGAGGTTTTATCAGTTGCCAGTGATGTAAAATGTTTGCAGAACTGATTGGATACTTTTAGAAAATGAAATGCTAACTGCATTATTTCCTGCTTCAACATAATCCTTTAAAATTAACTATTTTTCTGATAGTTGTACGTTGGCCTTTTTTTTTTTTTTTTTTTTTTTTTTTTTTTTTTTTTTTTTGTGCGT
>JAQMYM010000018.1:17700692-17719943 GCA_030014255.1 Parauchenoglanis ngamensis
CCTTGTACTGTATCTGTCTGCCCCTTCCTCCATCCATTATGTGTGTGTGTGTTTGTTTGTGTGTGTGTGATTTCAAAAGCACAGTTGTAGGTTATTTGGCAGACAAGTTCCTGGAACTGTTTCAACAGTCGGGTGCAGGAGTGTTTTTTCATTACTGTTGAACTGATTTAAATGGTTATAAATATCGTGAAAAACAGAAGCAGTGTAACTCAGTATTTGCCTAAAAAGCATAAACATTCCGAACGTTTAACAGAAATTAAATTTTTACTATTTTGATCAAATATTCTGGTGGCCATCATTTCGGTGCATCCATACTGAGTACATGTTGATCATATATGCTGAGAATTTTCATGAATTTTGCCATTGTGTGTGTGCGTGTGTGAGCTTGTGTGCAACTAAACAATCAAGAAAACAGTTGCATACTGTGACATCCATCTTGAAACAAAGTTTGTAAGCTGATTTTTGTTAAATATTAGAAGCAAAGTGCTGATTAACACTGCATGTTCTACCATTCTCATTCTCATCGAGTCTATGGATGGTGCCATGTTACATCCTGGATATTTTGGTAATTTATTGTGCATGTGTGTGTTGACATGCAACCCTCTGGCGTACATGTCAACATTTATGTAAAACTTGGTAAATGTGTTACGTGTTCATTTTCACTGCATAGGTATCTTTGCTGGAATATCGAAAAAGAAAGCAGGGAACGCGGGACCCTGAGCCAGTAGGCTCTGCTGGTGGCACCATTGGTACCCCCGTGCGCACTGGCTCTCTGTGCCAAACTGCTGAATCGCCTGGTGGTCCACGCTCACTGCTGCAGCCCCCCACTTCCCCACACAGCTCCTTCTGCTCTCCAGTCCATCAGCCATTCCCACAGATAGAGGAGGTCAGTCCTCCTGATCTCAGCACCGCAATGGGGAATCACTCGCAGACATCCAGCCACTGGTAAGAATATGCATACGCATACATGCCAGAAATGTAAATGTGCACTGTGAGCAAAGATGAGTGCATGCATTTTCTATGTTTTAGGATGGTGCCAACATCAGTGGAGAGGTTAAGGGAAGGGCAGGGAGTGTTAGAGCGTGTTCTGAGGGGCAATATGAAGATGGATCGGATCCTTAAAAAGTCGGAACCTGGAGCTAGTGAGCATGGTAGTAATCGAGACAAAGATATAGGTATGGAATAACCAAATCAACATTTTTGTTTATCTATTGATTTTACACAGTAGATATTGTGTATCTGTCAAATATTTGCAATGTGTGTGTGTGTGTGTGGGCAGATGGACTGGAAGAGGATAGATATGTTCTCCAGAGCTCATCTTTGGCTTCCCCTATGAGGAGTCCTCAGTGCTACAGCCCATCTGTTCACCTACACCAGGTAAAACTGTTGTTTAATGTGTTTTTCTTTTTTTTTTACGGTGTTCAAAGAGGTGTACAACATATTTTTTGTATTTTTGTATTGAATTTTAATTGTATTTTCTATTGTATTGAATTTTTACTTTGTGTTTATGTACATGTGTTTTGACTTTTTTGATCTTTGACATTGCTTAGGTGCAGCCTCTTTTGGCAGAAACAGATGTACATCTGGAAAACTCCACCTACCACCAGCAGAGTAGCTCCTCTCCTTTTCATCCCTCCTTCACCTCCTCTCCTTCACCCTCCTCTTCATCAGTGGTTCAGGGCTTCCATTCTTCTCGACTGGGAACACCTGCTTCTTTAGCCCAGGAAGTGCTGTCCTCCTCAACCCCTCCTCCAGTGGACTCCAGGCACACAGGGGGCACTCTACACCTTCATAGTAGAGCAGGAGGGATGGACCTGTCACACACCTATTCAGACAGCCATCTTAAAGCCAGCCTGTTAAACAGCAGCACTCTTTCAGGGTCTATGAGTGCGTCCTCCAGAGGCCAGGGCCACTCGGACAGCTGCACTGCCATTAGCAGCCAGGCCTCCCACGCGTCCAGACTAGCCCAGTCACCCACAGTGCGAAACCTAAAAGCAGGCAGCCCCAGTCCCTCAGTGCTGCAGGCCAGCGCCAGGCTTCTCTCAGCCAGCGGAACACAGCACTACCCACAGCGGCATTTACAGCAGCCCCCTATGCAGGGTTCGGGTGTACGGACACATTCTGGGACCTACTAGGACTCTTTGCGTGTTTGTATTTGAGAGCATGTATGAACGTGAGCGTGAGTGTGTATGTGTATGTGCTTGCTTGTCCCCCTCCTCAACTAAATCTGTGGATAAGTTCTGGATTAGGGGAGGGGATGTGATGGTCGGTGGAGTACGGACTCCTGTAATGATCGCCTCTTACTTTCTTTATCTTTATTGGTTTCCTATTTTTGTTTTTTTTCTTCTCTTTCACCAAAAAATCCTGCATTTCTGCGTTCTATAAGTAGCCTGCGTGGATTTCATTATAATCTTGCAGTCAGTGAAAATAAAAATATAACCAGTTTGGCAAGGGGGAAAGCAAGTGTTAAATCATATGTGATTTTAAATTTATCCACCTTCATTTGAAAATATGTTTACACTTAATTTACTTCAGTAGGTGATGAATCGAATCAGGCACTTGAGCTGAAATAAGTCAGTGCTGATACTCTGCAACCAGGTTGGAATTGTTAGATCAGTTATAGCATTTGGTGCTTTTCAATTTGCGCACTCATTAAATTCAGGTCAGATCATTCACTGACAGCTGAATTTTGTTCAGGCAAAGTGTTTGTTAAATTCGTTCACATGGATATGTAGGTAAAATTCATTTACTTAGTCTCGCTTCCTCTTAATCATTCCATTCAGTCTTTCAACTGTCACTAGGTTTCTAGGATCATCCCTTGGTATCCATTTTTTTGTATAGACTCATTCTGTAATACTTGACAAACACAGATCTTATGGTGCTGCAGTTAGCTCAGTCTTTGTTTGAACTGACTTTAGGGTTGTTTGAAACCCAGTATCATGTCCAGTAACAGTCTGTTCTAATGTATAGCTGTCATATGGGACTGGTTTTATTTTCATTTTTTAAAACTGGGTTCTAGTAAATGTTGCTTTGGTGACTAGAAATGCACGGGACTATTTTGAAAAGTAAGCTGCAGAAATATTGTTTTTACTCCGTTATAGGATTTATTCCCCTCACAGTTGTTGAATCCTGCAGGATTTTTTACTTTCATATTGTTGAGAATTTATTTTTCTCTCCCTTTTGACCAATCCTTGCATTCCATACACCACTCAAGGAAGGAGACGGGAGGTGTGGCTGGATGGTTTGATTAGGACAAAAAAGACAAATATTAAAAAAATGGAAAAGATAGCTGCTGGGGTCTCATACTAAGTATTTTTCATGCAAAGTGCTGCTTTCAGATGTGTCTGGGTTTTGGTTTTTTTTTTTTTTATACAGAATGCTGTACTTTTGTCTGTCTGATTCATCACAAACGGTGAGGTCACCGATTTGTGCCATGATGACAAACTGCGTGGAACTGAATATCAAATCAAATGCAATGGATACCACTGTTGTATCTTGAGAACTGTAGTTTTTGTCTTGGTTGTCTGTTGGGTGGACTCAAGATGGACTAAATCTACAGTGAACAGAAATCAACCGAAACAAGTTTTTTTTTGTTTGTTTGTTTTGTTTGTTTTCCTCCCTCAGTCAAAAGACCTTGCAGGAAATGGGGAAATGAACAGGTTCATTTGATCAGCCTTTGAGATGCATTTTGACCTTTGGCATTTTGTGCCACAGTTCCTCCTCCCCATTTAGGAAAAGACTCCAGGGTACTCACTGATTAACATGAATGTTTGTCTTTTCACAGAAGACATCAAAAGAAAAAGATTTTATGACCAGAAATTTACCAGCACCTTAATTACAAAGGAAAAAAATGTTAAGCAAGAAAACATTTATGTATGATCATGTGTACTTGCATAAAATGTGTTATATACTGTTCCAAGAAAATATAGTACACTAAATTTGCCGCATGATATTTTTTCTTTTGGGTTGGATTAACAGTTCCATCAAAAAACTGGACATGTTTCAAAAGTTTTATTTTTTACACAAATCAAAGTTTGGACCCCTCCCACTCCTTTAAAAGACAATAAGCAGAAGATATGTAATGTCTTTTGATAATAAAATAGTCATGACCATGTATTTTGTAAATGGGTATAGTATTAAAATTACACACATGACTTCAGTGATGCAGTGAAGATGATCAGGGACCTGAAACCGAAAACGATGGGTGGTGTAAGCTATACTAATGTTAAATGAGTTAGACTTAAGCCTAATTTCATCTTTTGCTCGCGGAGTCTGTCACAGTGAATGTATAACCTGCATAATTACCCTTTGTTCATTTGATTAGTATACAGGAAGTCAGCTTAGTCATATTTTAATGAAAACCAAAAAAAAATCTCTACAGTTGCACACAATGGTTAATGACTCATTCAGTGTTTAAAATACTTCATGAAGGTCTTCTAATTAAATGAACCCATTCTGCTGGTAATTTCATTAAGAGGCTTCGTTAAGTAATGAAGAAAATATTATACATATTACAATATGGTTCTTACATGTTGTTACAGAACTGTCACACCTGAATGTGGCAAAAGAAATGCTGACTAGGGAAAATGCAAATTAGTGGTACTGCTGTGTGCTTTCCATAGTGTGTGAGGGCAGGTAGAGCTCAGCCTGTACCGCTAAATCCAGCTGTAGGCCTGGCCAAGTTTTTGTGCTACACCACATGGTTTCTTGGCCAAGAGGTTGGTTTTGTGGGACTGATGAAGATGGAAGAGATTTCCTGTTACTTTGTTGTCCTGGTGAATATTCATTGCACAAGTACTTGTTTCTTAAGCCCTACAGCCTTGTTGAATTTTATCTTGTGTACTTCAGCCTACCAACGACTTTAAAGGAAAAGTCCACCCTTAACGACTTGCATATTCATCTGTATAATTAGCTTGTGATTTTAACAGATATAATAACAGCATCTAAGATTTATTTCTATCTTACTCATAATACTGCTGTTTGACTACCTGCTCATAGTGACACTAGTAGGAATTCACTTTTGTTTCATCACTACCTAAAAAGAGTAATGCAGCAGCACTTCATTTCTTTAGTCTGCCCAGCTCCTCACCTTTTCATCCATACACTCTGCTCAAACAGAACAAGTTCCAAAGCTTTAACATTCACACTAAAGACACAAGCAATACCACTGTGCTTGTCAATACCTGTTTCTGATTTTTTTCCCCCCAATTAAACACCATTGTAACCACAGTAATAATGTCCCCTGTGACATCAGCGCAGCACACAACCACTAACTTCTCATGTGAAAAATAAAACTTTAGCACCAGAATCGCTAAGCATGTACATATTTCAATATAATCATATTTAAGGTGGTCCATGGTGGAGTTTTCCTTCAAGCAAGTTCCTGCACCACTGCCGTGTCTGATACAGCAGTACCAGCACCACAGCCACTATGAAGCTACTATTGTGTGAGTATCACTGCTTTGTTGAGAATGTTCCACCACCTAAATAATATTCATCTGGTCATCTGTGGTCCTCTGATCCTTTTCCCTTAAAGGGGTAGGGTAGCGGAGTAGTGAGAATGTGCACGTCAACAGTCAGTGATTATCTACAAAGTGACCTATATGATGTAAAAAAAGACTAATGAATGTGCCTAAGAAGTAGATGTTCCTAATAAACTGATGTATATATTATATTGTATAGTACAGTACTGGGGGTTTAACACTAGAGAGCAAGAAATAAAGCTTTGGCCATTGTAATATACTGTATGTTATCAGTAGAAATTATCATTATTTATAATTTTTTGACTTATGGGAAGTAGATGTAGCCACCATAGTGTCCGTAGCATTAGTTACATCCTCTGTAGGAGGTCTAACCAGCTTCAAACAGGTTGCTCTTATGAATGCACAAGCCTGGTTGGCCACAAAGATAAGACACAAATGCTGCAAGTTGTGATACATACTCACCAAACAGGAGCCCTATACTAATACTTGGTAGGGCTTCACTTTCCTCTCAAAACAGCCTCAATTCTTTGTGGAATGAATTCGATAAGATGTTGGAAGCATTCCTTAAAGATTCTGTTGCTTGTTGACATGATTTATCATGTAATTCCTGTAGATCTTTCAGGTGTACCTTCATGTTGTGAAACTCCTGTTCTTCCACAACCCAAAGCTTGTTCTATTGGATTCAGATGTGGTGACTGGGAAGACCACTGAAGGACTGAGCTCATTGTCATGTTCATACCAGACAATGAGTATTTGAGGCGATTTTGGCTTTGTGACATGGTGCATTATCATGCTGGATGTAGCCATTAGAAGACTGGGTAAATTGTGTCCATGAAGGGATGCACATGATGAGCAACAATACTCAAACATGCTGTGGCATTCAAGCGATGCTATTCATGAGCTTAAAGTGTGCTATGAAACCATTCCCCACACCATTACACCACCTCCACCAACCAGGCAGCTTAAAATTGACATTCATCAGGCCAGGCTACATTCTTCAACTCTTCAGTTTTGGAGAGCCTGTGCCTTGTAGCCTCAGATTTCTGTTTTTGGCCGACAGATATTGAACCCAAGCAGGTCTTCGGCTATTGTAGGCCATCTGGTTCTAGGTCTGATGTGAATTCTGAGATGCTTTTCTGTTCACAATAGTATAGTGGTTATTTAAGTTACTGTAACCTTTCTGTCAGCTCAAACCAGTCTGGGCATTCTCAGTTGATGTCTCATCAACAAGGCATTTCAGTCTGCATAACTGAGGCTCAGTAGATGTTTTTTCTTTATTGCACCATTCTGAGTAAACTGTAGACTGATGTGTGTGAAAACCCCCAGTAATTAAGCAGTTATATAAATACTCAAACCAGTCCGTCAGGCAATAACAATCATGCCGTTGGCAAAATCACTGAAATCCAAATTTTTCCCCATTTTGATGGTTGATTTTGACATTACCCAAAGCTGCTGGGCCTTCTCTGCATGATTTTATGTATTGCACTGCTGCCAGACAATTGGCTTATAAGATAATTGCATGAATGACTGGTGTTCCTAATAAAGTGCTTGGAGAGCATAGATCAAGAGTGCTGAAGCCTGACCACCAGAGTGTGCTATTGCCTTATCTGGTTTACCTGAATCTCAGCATTAACATGCAATGTAACTACTGTGCTTGTCATTCTGCAATGAGGTGGATCATTTTAATCAAGAAAGGTGAGAGTTCATGCCCTGGATACTCATGGACTCATTCGAACCATGGACAATTTAGAGTAGCCAATCCACCAACTAGCATTTGCTAATAACACGTGTGTAGTGCTTGCATTAGTAATCTGAACTGAGGAGTTGCCTCAATTTTCATGTTATCAGTAATATCAGTAATAATAATAAATCTGTGTTTTACAGAGGTTGTGTGAAATAATCTGCACATTGGACAGTTTGAGTAGACTAATCATGCTTACAGCGTCATGTTAAGAAACTAAGAAGACGCATGTCTTACCTGTGTGACGGTACATGGCAGCCTGTGTACCCTGCTTCTCCTCATGAATATAATATGCCCGACAATCCACATCAGCACCTGTATAGTACCCAGTCTCTTCTGTGTGCTCATCCTGATCTTTGCCAACGCTTAACAGATTTGAACTCAAGATGTACTAATCCTGAACTCTGGAGAGAGTTAAGCCAGCTTGCATGAATGTGACTGACGTTGGAGACGAGCAAGGCAGCCTGAAGAAGAGCCTGAAGTAGCAGTGAACATCTTTCTCTGAGTCCAGATGGTGAGTCTGGGATCTATCACTGTCGGCACTTTGTGTATGGTTTCACTGTCCTACTTCTTTTCTCACTCTTCTCACAATGTTCACTACGCCACTCGAGATGGGGTTTTTATAAGCTCAGTCACAGCTGGAAAGAGAAAGCTGGAGATGTCTGAAACATCCCTGCTTTCTTCTGTCTTTTAGTTTCTTTCCCACAGTTCTCCTCTGCATTTATTTCAGTTCTTACACCTGTCTCATCCTTTCCTCACCATGCTTCCCCTTTTGGCTTGTACTCTGTTACCCATGTCTGTGATTGCTTCCATCTGACCATGATTTGGCTTGTGGTCTGACCACAGCTTTCTGCTTTTTGGATAATTGAACAGTTCCATTAAATATATGCACGTTTCCCTTGTATTCTTATAGTTATGACATGCAAAAGCCATGTGATGGAATATTGTGACAGAACCTCAGTTGGGAAAGTGGCATGCTGGAATGTTTTGGGATGGGCTTCGGGTTGTGTGATGTTCATTCAACGATTTGGGTGGTTTTATGCTGATCAGCCACATCAAAAAACATAACATCCACAAACAGAAAGCTCTACATGGAAGTCCTTGAGACAGTGACGGGAAGATGGGACAGTAAAAAGGATGCTCATTACTGCAATGTCTCTAATCAGATTTTTTTTTTTTGGGTCTCTCTCTGTTGAGGCTGGAAACTTTGATGTGGTGACACATGTTCACTGCAAAAGAACTAAATCTGGTTGCTTAAAACCAGTTACAAAATCTTTGTTTTATGTCTGTTAATATAGGCAAGCTAATTTAGAGTGTGTTAGTGGCCCTGTGAGATGTAGTGCTATCTCACTAAAGCCTGCACTGTATGCAGTTTATTTCTGATTGTTTAACAGAAGCCCACTGTATATTTATATTACCATGTATACACCAATCAGCCAGAACATTAAAACCACTGAGAGGTGAGGTGAATAACATTGATCTAATTATAGTGACGCCAGCTAACAGACAAGGTATACACAGCTCACAGGGAAGGAATGATTGCCACAGTTAACAAGCCTTTGTGTAATTTATGTTTGTGTGTGCTTTTTCATTTCTCTATGACTAACACTAATGTAGTTCTCTGCTACCCCCAGTTTCTATATCCTCTTCCTCTGTAATTTCATTCTCTCCATCCATCATTTCTCCCTGATTCCATCATCCCACTGGCCTGTTACATTCTCCACCACATGATCACCATACAGCCGTTTATCACTTCCACCCCAGTTCCTGTTCCAAATAAAAAGCTTTGATATTTAACCTGCAGGTGAGCTGCTGGCTTCAGTCCACTCTTTCTTACTCAGTACTTTACCTGAACAGGGTTTCAGTGCCAGGTGCCTGTGGGGTGGCATTGATGGTGAAAGTGTGGCTTTCCGCAGCTTGTTTCTCTGCTGGATCACCAATGATTTCTGTTTAATGCCTGCTGACAAGTTGGCACCTGCCCTGGTGCTTCCCTATCTACATTGGTTGGCCAATACCTCCATCCTCCCTTTACTTTGGCTCTCCAGCTCTGCTTTCTATGCTTCATCTCCATCCCTACATTTTGCTGGAGCCGTTAACCAGCGCTTCAGGAAGTAGCTCTCCACAGATGAGCGCAAGACTGGCCATCTGTTCATTTCTCTATTTCTCTCTCTTTCTCTGACACACACACCCCCTTTCACTGTGTTCATTCTGTCCTGCTTCTCTCGCATGCTCTTTCCTCTCTTTTTCCATCCATGTTAAAAGGATTTTTGTTCCTTTCATGCTAGGTGCAGCTAGACTGAAAAAAAAAAAAAACTTCTGGAAAGGATCCAGCGGTATCAGTGGTGCTTGAAGGATTGAAGAAGGAGTATTTAAATGTTTATGATAACATTTAAATGCATTATATCTAATGCATTTTGTTACTGATTGAATATACATCATGGCTGTAACGCCATTACCAAGGTCCACAGACATTACTGTACGCTAAATGTAGTGAAATTAAAATAACATGCAAGGCCAAATGGAGTAAAATGGAAAACAGCAGCAGAACAGAACTCAATACCGTATCTTTTATAATCTCATATACCCCATTTCTTAATAGTGCTCCTGCTGTATCTCGTCAAATAAAAAATGTCTGGACCCTCACTAAGTCAGACTCATTCATAAATATTTTTCTGTTGAAAAATACATTCCTTTATTTACGTGCCAGCTTTGAATAATTAAAAGGCAAATTGATGTTAATTTCCTAAACTTGCTCATAAATAGCTTGATGTCCTCAGACTCCAGTTTGATGTTCCTGCTAGTTTTAAGTTCTTGTTATAATAAACACTTGGGGGCAGCATGGAGGTGCAGTAGTTAGCACTGTCGCTTCACAGCAAGAAGGTTTTGGGGTTGAACCTGCTGGCCAACTGGGGCCTTTTTAGAGTTCACATGTTCTCCCCATGCTGGTGTGGGTTTCCTCTTGGTGCTCAGTTTTCCTCTCACAGTCCAAAGACATGCAGATTAGGTCAACTGGCTACTCTAACTTGCCCCTAGGTGTGAATGTGAGTGTAAATGGTTGGTTGTCTCGGTGTTAGCCCTGTGATAGATTGGTGACCTGCCCAGGGCGTATCTCAAGTCAGCTCGGATTGGCTCCAGCTTCCCCTGTGACCCTGACGGATAAGTGGTATAGATGACGGATGGATAAACACTTGGCTCTTCTTAACAAATTCTGTTTTACATTGCCTCATAGAGCATTGATCAACTATGGGAAAGGCAGGAAAATGGAATTTTAAAAGCAAATGGATTAAGAGGAAGGAAAAAAGTCCATGTTTGTACACCTTGAGGACACATTGCAGAGAGCTTCTCAATTATTATACCTTCCTGTCTGGGCATCCTCGACACACATGCAAAGCCCAATCTCATCTGACATATCGTGCTGCACGCAGCCCCCAGCCATCTTTTTCTGCTGCTCTGCTACAGCTAAAAATAGCACATAAACACACACACAAACCCCCCATTCTCACTGGGGTGAGTGGATACACACAACGAGCCAAGACATGTTTCCGGAAGACTGTGTCTGGCATTGGCTTGCTTTTACAAGAAGTTAAACTCCATTCTGGTGTGTTAGTGGATCGCTGCTTTGAGCACTGCCAAATAGGCACAGCCATAGAGGCAGATTTGCCTGATTCTGAATTGGCTATAAAAGGCAATCTGGCACAACTTGTTCAGTACTGAGAAGCAGTTTGAATAGTATACGTAGATGGTTTTGTGCATCAGCTAAAACAGACTGTACTGTCTTCTGCAGTCCTGTGTCAATCAAAAACACCCCTACTCACAGTGAGGTTGAATTCTTGAATCTGATTGGTCAGAGATGTTGATTCATTTTCTATAACATATATCTCCAACAATAGTACCATCTACAAGATTAATCACAGGTTTATTTTAATTCACTTGCCCTAATATGTTAGTGTTTCTATAGTAACAAGGCACACGGACTGGTATGGCAGGCGCTCCGTATTTAGAAGATTTAGAAAAGCTGTTGATATGATGCCGATATGAGGAGACGTTTATTTAGCATTTTTGGAAGGAGTCACCAGTGTCAGTGTTTTGTAACAGTCAGAAATGAGAAAGTCTAAGAATAAATGGTTTTGTAGCTACTTGGTAATATGACAAGCCGATTTTTTTTTTTGTGTATTATTAAATTCATGAGAGAGAAATAAAGAAAGGGTGGTGAGGGAACGATTATTAATAGCTGTTATAACCAAGTGATGAAAAGAACTGTTGCTCCATCATTAAACATTAACTACAAATTGATAAAAGTTTGTAGCATTGTTTTTAGTAATTAAATAAATATTGTTAGCAAATTGTTATAGTATAAGAGCAATAAAACATGCCTTTGTTGAAAAATAATCAACTGTCATGCTATATTCCTTGCATAGAACATTTAAACTGGAACTGTTAGTGTGTGTGTGTGTGTGTGTGTGTGTGTGTGTGTGTGTGTGTGTGTGTGTGTGTGTGTGTGTGTGTGTGAGATTATACAGACAGAGGCACTGCTCTCATTAAGGGCTGATCGTGTTGATCAGTGATGGAGAAAAGCGTGTTCTGATTGCCACAATAATTTGATGATTCAACTGGTCAAACAAAGAATAGAGTAATATACATCATGTATTAGTTTGAATAACTACTACATTCTTGTTTCTCATGCACACCTTTAGTCAGTCATGATAACTGTAACTGTTTCATGGTTAATTAGAAAATTTCATTAGTTACTTTTTAGTTATCATCCATCCATCCCTCCATTATCTATAGCGCTTTATAGGGTCGTGGGGAAGCTGGGCCCACCACCGGGCTGACACAGACAAACACACACGCTCGCATTCACACCTATGGGCAATTTAGAGTAGCCAGTTGACCTAATCCACATGTCTTTGGACTGTGGGAGAAAACCGGAGCACCCGGAGGAAACCCACACATGCACGGGGAGAACATGCAAACTCCACACAGAAAGGCATCGAAAGGATCGAACCCAGGACCTTCTTGCTGTGAGGCGACAGTGCTGCCCAATGTCTAATCAGTTTGCAGTATTTCATACAAGGTTTTTCCATTTGTAAGTAAGTAAAGAAAAGTAAGTAAGAAAAACTGTAATTGAACAGTAACAATAATAATGACATAAAATGTTCATCATATTATTATTATTATTATTAACTTTCACACACACACACTCACCATGAATGAAATCATGATACCCAAAGAGCAGTGACATCACACACACCAGCAGATTTACTACTGAGAGAAAGACAGACACAAAGAAATTATGTGTTACATTAACACAATTTGTCCATAGTGTGTGTGTGTGTGTGTGTCCTACATCTCTGTAATGATGTTAAGTGTGTGTGTGTGTGTGTGTGTGCATGGGGCACCGTTTCTAAAAACAGTTTAACACTTTTATTGGCGCCATTTTTCTATCATTTAGAAAATCTATAATTTTTTCAATCATCTAACATTTCCATACATTTAGAGATAAATCCATTCAAACTTCCTCATGTTAGGTCTTGCTCTTAAATCTAAATGCTAAATCTTATATCTAAATGTTGCATTCTAAATGCTTAGAAGATATGATAATTTGTCACGCCCCTGTGATTACTATTGGCTTTTGCATTGAAAGGTGCACTGTGCGCTGTGATGTGCCTCAGCTACAGTCATGATGAATATGGTATCTTTGAGTGATATCCAAAGAGATTATATCATTGGTAGAGCGGCTTAGAGTTGAGAAATGGCGCTAACCGGAGCAGAGATGCATGATTCACGAGGCTTTAGCTTAGCATCCAGACCGCATCTTTTTTGTAAACATTGTAACCGTTTTTGTGTGAACATTTAAAATTGTTCGATTTAAATACCTAACACTTTAATCTATTTTGATATCACTCAAGGATAACACTTTCATCATGACTGTAGCTGAGTAACATTACAGCACGCAGTGCACCTTTCAAAGCAAAAGCCAATAGTAATCACAGGGGTGGGATAAATTAACATATCTCGCTCCTCCTCAGTCCAATGGTAGAGGACTCAAATCACCATAAACAGTCTTGCACTCAAAACTTGACCCTGTTGCTAAAGTGTGCATTGTAAGCTGAGATGAAGATGGGTTCCCTTTTGAGACTGGTTCCTCTCAAGGTTTCTTCCTCTTGTCATCTCAGGGAGTTTTTCCTCACCATTGTTGCCACAGGCTGCTCATTAGGGATATATATAGATACATTTATAAATTCATAAGTTTATATTCAAAATCTATATACTTCTGTGAAGCTGCTTTGTGACAATATCTGTTGTTAAAAGCGCTAAACAAATAAAACTGAATTTAATTGAATCTCCTAAACATTTAGAGTGAAACATTTAGATTTAAGATTTATATTTAACATTAAACATTTAGGCTTAACATATAATATTTATATTTAGATATAACATTTAGATTTAAGATATTACACTTAGATTTAACATTAAACATTTAGATTTAACATATAACATTCATATTTATCATTTAACATTTACACAGCAAGAACTAACATGAGGAATTTTAACACTGTTTTTTGAACATTTTTTGCTGTAAATGTATGAAAATTGTGCTTAATGACAGAAAAATGACACCTATAAAAAGTTATAAACTGTTAAAAATATAACTTATAAAAAGTTATAGACATATAAACTGTTTTTACAAACGGCACTCAGTGTGTGTATGTGTGTGTGTGTGTGTGTGTGTATGTGTGTGTGTTGTGTGTGTGTGTTTTTACCCTCTGCCTGTGCATTAGTCAGTAGTGTCCCTCCATGTGGTATGTGTGTCTCTATGAGTAGGTGCTGGTGAGTTAATGTCCCAACACACAACCTGAGTTTCTCCTCCAGAACTGCATAGATCTGCACATCTAGAGAAAACAGAGCCTCTACACACCCACATACACACACCCACACCCACAGAGTAAACATCTTTACAGAGGTGTTGAACAGTAGGGCTCATGCTATGATTGTGAGCATCTTCTATACACCACTATAATCACTAATATAATTTCTACAACTGCTCACACATAGGTAGATACAGTGAGAGAAAGTATGCATTTTGATAACTTTGTTCTTGTTATTTAACATAGTAACACTACATGCATCCACTTCAAAATTACACATGTAACTTTTGACTGTGTACTTTTAAATATAAGTAAATAAGTATTTATTCAAATGCATACGCAAAGATACTGCATGTTCAAAAAACTAAATTGATGGGGAAAAACTGTATTTAAAAGTATATATGTATGTAAAGATTACATAAAAGTGAATCAAGTTCTAGATATAAACGCTGCATAAAGTGTTCTTATGAAGTTCGCTGCCATTGTTTTTTCGCACACAGATTTCAAGTAGCAAAAGCAAAGTACAGAGGTGGAAGCATCATTATATTAGCCTACCTCTTTGCAAACAGCACTCTCCTCACTCTACTGCCGCCGTGGTGCTTGAAGGGACAGTGCCGTTTCAGTACTACTGTTGTGAACCACAGGACAACATATGGCCGTAGGGTGGAGTGCTACCATCATGCTTCACTTTTGCACATCTCTCATTGCCCTCTGCACTTTGGGACATCTTCCCCTACCCTAACCCTAACCCTCTGCACTCCCTTTCCTAAACATCTGCCCATTCCTTTTCAGCTAGCAAAATAAAAGGGTCCATATCCCCCCCCCCCCGTCTGTCTGTGTCTGCTGCTGCAGCGAGTTGCTACAATAATATACAGTCATAGAAGAGTAATGATTTATAATCACACTATCCAGGGTCACCCAGATGAGGATGACATGCTTTCTGAGTCTGGTTCCTCTCAAGGTGTCTTCCTCATATCGTCTCAGGGGTTTTTTCCTTGCCACCATCACCTCTGGCTTGCTCATTAGAATCAAATTAAACATTTATATCCAGATTTCTGTAAAGCTCAGTTGTGGCAATGCCCATTGTTAAAAGTACTATACAAATAAAATGGAATTGAATTGAAGTCCACGTCTTTCTCAAGATTACACCCTCTTTAATTGCGCCTACTTTATAGGTTCACTTCACTATAAGTTTACCTCCTCCTCAAGCCCACTTCTTGTTCAAGTTCAACCTTTAAGTTCACCCCCATTTCATGTTCACCTCCTTGTCATGGTTACCTCTTCTTCAAATTCATCCTCTGTTCAAGTTCAGCTCCTCTTTATGTCCACCAGCTCTTAACAGCTACATTCTTTTTAGCCCCCCCCCCAACTTCAAATTCTCTTTTGTTTCAGGTTAACCTCCTCTTTAAGACCACGTCCTGCTCTTATTGCTTTATTTATTTAACGTCTTGCTTTGTATCTGAATCGATGAATATATAGGGAGTATGGATGAAATTATGGATGGATAAACAGATAAAGGGATGGATAGACAGACAGATGTGTACCTTGCAGTGTATTTACGTTCTTGTGTTTCACCTCTTCATTATTCTTCAGTTCATTATCAGGAAAACTGAAACAAAATCACAGACATCACATGACTCAAATGTATTTATGGGCTGTGTCCCAACACAGTAATGTAATAATCTGTTCAGATTGGAACACTACCAGAACACCACTGTACTGTATTTACAGTGTTAGTGTTACTTTCTGATCACTGCCTTTGTCTGTCTCTCCATCTCTCTGTCTCTATATCTGTCTATCTGTCTCTCCATCTCTGTATCTGTCTCTGTTTCTCTGTCTGTCTTCCCATCTCTTTGCATCGCTATCTGTCATTGTCTCTCTGTTTTTGCCTTCTCTGTCTCTTTCACACATAACTGTCTCTCTCACATGCTCTGACACACACCTGTTTGTGGTGTGTTGCAGCAGTGTGATCCACCTGTCTCTCTCTTCACGACTGTGTGTGTGGATCTCATACATTTCTGGCTCTACTGCATAACTACTGATCAGAAACAGTCCTCGATCCTGACTGGCTATTTCTCTCAGGATCAAAGCATGCAGAGGGACGACAGCAGGCTTCTGCTCCTGCACATACTCACACACACACACACAGTCACATACTCAGTGAGATGCCTTTTTAATTGTTATACATATAATTTATATGTATAAATGAATTATTTTTATAGTGTGTGTATACCAAAGCTGCAAACGTGAACTTCAGCTCTTTCTCCTGAAGGAAAACCAGAACATCAGAGAGAAGAAGGGCGAAAACGTCTGGAGAACCACACACACACACACACACACACACACTCAAATTAGGTTTGGACACACTCAATTGATTTGGAAATAAAAAAGCCAAATGCAAAAACTTAGACATGCACACACACCTCTCAGTCTGCCTGATGTAGTCCTGCAAGTGAGTGTAGCAGTGTGTGTAAGTGTGTGTGGCGTGTGTGTGAGAGTGTGTTTGCTGTAGATCTCTCCACTCTTAAGACGGGTGAAGCTCTTGTTATCCAGACGGTTGATGATATCATCAAGTTCCTGTGCACGCTGGATTTTCTCCACATGCAGCTCAACACCTGATAACACACACCGCACCCCCTCCAGTGCCGCCATGACATCATCATGCTCAACTCCACCCCCTACTGGATAGTAAACCACATCACAGTGCTCAACTCCGCCCCTTACAGGATAACAACCCCACAACCCCCCAGTAGGGCAATAGGAGGAAATAGGTGTGTGCTGTACCATCGGTGTGCTGCAGTAGTCTCTCCAGCAGGACAGGGTATTTTGTGATTCTCTGTGTAACCAGCAGCAGGAATTCTGGGATTTCTCTGCGTTTAATAACCGAATTACTGCTTTGTTGCTGTGAAGATAAACACACACACACACACACTATATGAGGGACCGTTTAGGAAATATTTCAGACTTTTGTTACACAAACATATATAAAACACATACGCATTCAGATGTGAAACTTTCACACAGGCATCCATACACAGAAAACTCACACATATATGTGAGACGCTCATATAGACACATGTGAAAAACACATTCTCACACACACACACACACACACACACACACACACACACACACACACACATTTTTCACTTATGCACAAAGCCACAAAATGAATAAATAAAATATAATAACAAATGATGTGTATTGTTTGTGTGTGTCAGTGTCAGAGTGACAGACACTCACTCTGAGGAACAGTTGTAGTTTCCTGTTGCTCTGTTGAAGCTGTTTATAAATTTTCAGTGCTTCAGATTGTTTACTGCAGAAATCTCCATACAGAGCTGTCATGTGACCTGCAGATGGACCTGAGAACTACACACACACAGACCCACATCCAGCCACCCACCCACACACACACACACACACACACACACACACACACACAAACATACATATAAAACACTCAGATTCACACACAAATATGAAACAATCACACACACATAAATAAGAAACACTCACACACACATGCACACACACAAATATGAAACACACACACACACACACACACACACACCTGATGTAGAAGTATGTCTCCGATCCTGTGGATGATGAATTTATTGTTGCTGCTCAGGTGTGTGAAATTGTGTTGTCTGTTCTCCATCTCTGTTAGGAAGTTACTGTGAAGAGATATGAGATCATCCAAACAAGGGAAAATCTGAACAATCACATCCTGTTCCAGCTGCACCTCCTCCAATAAGCCCCGCCTCAAAACATTAATCATCACTGTGAGAGTCTGAACATGATGAAACTCCGTCTGCATGAGCTCTGGAACCAAAACTAAAATTAGCCAATCTGAGGGAAGAAGAAAAGACTTCACAAAGCAATCAGATCGCAGCATTTACTCAATATAAATACTTTACAGTGATAATGCTCTTTTGATTTACTAACAGGTTTGAGATCAGAGAACTCCAAGGTGTAAAGTATTATTCTAAACAGATTATTAAAACTGGAACGTTGAGTATTGTGTTGCCATGGTAACTGACCATAGATCACTTCCTGTCTTTTTACAGTTTTTCGGTCAATTGTGTGTGAGAATTCAATCCCAACAAGGGCACTCCACGACTCAGCAGAATAATCCAGTGGTGCAGGAACTGAGCAACACACACACACACACACACACACACATTAAATGCACACAGACATATTAAAAACTCATTATTCAAAACTCATAACATATTCATCATATAAGTAGACTGCTGAACTGTGTTCACTGGTGCCATGAGAGCTGCTTGGCTTAAAATATTTATGTATGTTATGCATTATAGAGTTTTTAAGATATGCTAAAGATTTTTATAATGGTTCAAGGCAATGAAGAAATGTTGTATTAAATAAATACATAAAGATTTGACCCAAAATACAGAGGACAGCATGGATCGGCATCAGTGCTCCAACAGAATTCTAGTGGTGTCTCAGGAGGTAATGTTTCACTTACTGTACTGGAAATGAAAAGTATTGGCACATGTTTTGTTGTACTATAGTATACCACAGAATATTTAGCACAGCGCTGTCATAAGGCACTGAGCAGAATCTCAGACTGATTGTATTTGTTTGGCATTACAATAAGAGGCATCATACTTTTTTCTCTTATTTTGCAATACAGCACTAACTGTGCAAAAATAGAGGTTAGAGAAACACATCAAATACGTTTTTGCAATGCTTCAAATTTTTTGTATTTTTTTAGTTCATAGTACATTGAGTGACATTGGTTTTATGGGAGGGAGTAGATGCTATAGTTATGGCAACATGAGCCACTTTTGGCTGAAGTACAGTTGTGCTTGAAAGTTTGTGAACCGTTTAGAATTTTCTATATTTCTGCATAAATATGACCTATAAGATCATCAGATTTTCACACAAGTCCTAAAAGTAGATAAAGAGAAGCCAGTCAAACAAATGAGACAAAAATATTATACTTGGTCATTTATTTATTGAGGAACATTATTGAATATTACAGGGGATGGCAAAAGTATGTGAGCCTCTAGGATTAGTTAGTTTGAAGTTAGTTTGAAGGTGAAATTAGAGTCAGATGTTTTCAATCAATGGGATGACAATCAGGTGTGAGTGGGCACCCTGTTTTATTTAAAGAACAGGGATCTATCAAAGT
>JAQMYM010000019.1:43197-73764 GCA_030014255.1 Parauchenoglanis ngamensis
TACACTGGGAAGGAAACATGTACAGAGCTTATCAATAATTTGGACATTTTGCATAAGAGCACTGCTGAATTCTGGATTCTGATTGGTCAGAAGGTGTTGATTACGTTCAGTAACTGCAGCTCTGACAGCAATGAAGCTGCAAATAACAGGTTTATATTGTTAATTTATGCGAGGAGACATTGATTTCAAGAGAGGAAAAAAAAAGGGGCTGGTGAGGGAACAACTGTTTATAGCTTCTATAACATAAGTAAGCACAGGAACTAAACTATGTTTCACAAATGTTCTACTACATTAAACATAACTATAATCAGATAAAATTTGTCATGTCTAAACCAAGAAATAAAAACCCTGCAATTGATGGCTGAGATGTGGGGAGAATCCCCAATCTGGAGTTTAACCAAGAAAAGGGCAAACAATGAGCCATGGCTAATACTCAAGAGACAGAACTATCTCAGAGCACTCTCTAGTACAGACCAGATAAGGAAGATGAAGGTTCAGTAGGTTTTGCATAATCCAGCTAGCTGGCTGGCAGGCAGGCAAGCCGCACAGAAACCGTAACTTCCTTGGCAGAGGTAATTAAAAAATAAGTTCAGGCCAACACACTCTGCACTGATTTATGGAAAAAAAGTAAAAAACTGAAAAAGCACGCTACTAAAATTACCCCAAGTTGGATTCAAAAATCACAGTATCTGGGTTAGGAAGCAAGCTCATTACCAGTGTAACATAAGAAGGACTTACACTGGCCCTACACAAAGCAAAACAAGAAAAGATGAGCTAGTGAGCACAGGAACAAAGGAAAAAACTAAAGACAGACTTAGGACCAACAAGGGAGAAACCTCTAACTGTTCACTACAGAGAACTAGCCAGGAAACAAACAGTTTCTGCCACCAGAATAGCGTACAGCTGTGGGTTCCAAAAGACCACTACCAGCTTAGGCTTACTCCCACAGGAGTGCACTCAAAACTAAGGGATTGTGCGGCCCTTAAAAAGGCCAGTCACAGGTGGCGCTGCTTACCACTAATTACCAGGAGGCAGCTCCCTGCCTCCCTCTGGTACAGGTCCCGCCCCTTATAGTTGGGAAAAAGGGAAAATGCTGTGATATAAGAGGAATAAAACATATAGGGATGTGCCTTTATAGGAGAATAAACATTTCAATTCAGGCTGCATTACACCACCAGATGTGACCATAGTATTTACCCAAAACATGTAACATAACTAGAGGATAACCTGTGCATTTGACTTTGTCAACATTAGTTTTAAATCTGAGTCTGTACTCTCAAGAATAACTCAACCGTACATTCTAGATAAATAAAGTGTAGTTTGAGATGTCGTCTCCGGCATACTCAAAGTCTGACCGGGTGACTGATGTGCTGCCATAAACAGTGAGTTTTTACATAGTCCTGCATCTGAGTTCTTTGAGCACTAAAGAATTTTTGTCACCTGAATATTGGGATTTAATTTAGGATAATAATAACTACAGGGAATGGAGACACGGAATCCTCTCGCAGCACAAACAGCACAATAACTGGTTGAACAAACAGGTGTAAAATAAGCGCGTAGAGAATGCAGATTAAAAAGATGAAAAAACATAAGAATGAAAAAAGAAATGCTCTTTTAAGAACAAAGGTTGTGAGGAAGCATTAGACATTCTTCAAGTGTTTCAACACACACACACACACACACACACATACACACACACACACACACACACAAAATGCATTTCATAATTTCATTAGTTTTTTAACTGGGTGATGATTTAGATGGCCATAGAAAGAAAATTAAAGAAAAAATAACACAGCATATACAAAATACAGCATCAAGCTTCTCATAAAAAATAAATGTAAGATGATGACAGATTTTTAATTAGATTTGGTTTTATTTCTTATATATGTTCTTGACTTGTAATTGCAGTCAAGCATTATTAGCACTTTAAAATGTACTAGTAATATATTTACATTTAATAAGATATTATTAAAATATAATTTAATATATTTTTAATATATAAAATATTGATGTAAATTTAAACCACCGTTAGGAATCTTTGATCAGACACAAATTAATATCTACCTATGCTTGTGTCTGTGTATAATCCAATACACACTGCAACATGAATAGCAAACAGTGAAAAAACACATAATAAACCCTGAGCAATAAACATGTACCCGAGACTGAGCGTGAGATGAAGTTTCATACCGTACAACATGGGTAGTATTATAACCAAGTGAAGCACCTTCATCCCTGCTGGTAACTAACGTAGCTGTGATCAGCTTTGTGTCTGCATGTATGCGTAGCTCACTGACAAGGTTATAATAAGTGAGAAGTAAAATGTGCTCCCGGGAAAATATGCAAAAAAGAAGAAGTATACCAACGTTTACCAATGTGTTAACAAATTGTGATGGGGGAAGGGTGTATTAGTGTAAAACACACTGCTGCCAAGTTCTGGATTCTGATTGGTCAGAAGGTTTTAGTTAATTTTCTATAAATGCAGCTTTGACAATAGTGCAACTGCAAATCACATGTTTATGTTAATGCACTCTTTTTAATAGGTAATCATTGTATAATTTTTGTGCTGTTATTAGATGATAATCAAGCTTGGTGTGGTAACAGTAACTCTTTCATCACCTGTTACTCAGTCTTTTACTGTAACAGTACCACACACACACACACACACACACACACACACACGGACTGTTTTATTCCTTGACTATACACCAAAAAAAGAGATGATGTAACAAAACTAAGGCATTTTTTAAATAATTAAACTTTCGGAATGATTATAAACCAATGTGATTTAACTCCTTGTATGAAGCAATTGTCAGGCTACGATCATGATTAAAATTAGGTTACTTATAGACACATCAACTATTTCTATAATATGTTACCTAGGGTCACGTTAATTTCAGCCAATTACAGAATCTTAGCTAGCTAACAAACTAACACCTAAGTAAAGTTCCCCTGTTTCAACTGTTAACTCATATTGGATAGATGACTATATAGTCAATTGTTTGAGTTTTTGTTACCGTGATGCAATTTATAAAATATAAAAGAGATATTTCCAGTACTTCAACACAGAAACATTTACCTCCAGAAATGGGGTTATAAGTTAACTAGTAAATGAAATTAATGTACGTAACTAAACAAAATCACTTAAACAAAATAGTTTGATTGTTTTGCAAGTGATATTTGACAAAGTCAACTTGTGACTAATATGAATTAGTTTAATATCAGATAACTAGCCTGCTAACTACGTTAGTTAGGCCTGTGTGACATTCTGCTACTGTAATAGCAGTTGGACATTTTACATTAGTATAACCATTTACAGTCATCAATCCTGGCATTTTTACTCAGGGTAATAATGTAGGGTAATAATGTACCCTTTATTATTTGACAAGTATTACTTCTAATACATTAATTTCAGCATCTATCCATAGATATAGATAGTTTTACGATCGGACTCGGGTTTAGCTCATTCCAATATGGCGGCCGCATCTGTATGCCAATTTGTATGGTAACAACTACATTACCCATAAGCCTAATCAGACTACACCTTTACGTCATGTCCGGAACATCAGCAGTTTCCTGGGACATGACACAGTCGTTTAGATTAGAAAAACACATATTAATACAAGAAGATTACACGTTATAGCAGAGCCAGATCGTGTTTAAGTAACTTTTGGCACCTCAGGCTCGCCAGCTGAGTGAATTTAGCTGGCTGAAAATGGAGGCGGTGCCGCGAATGCCGATGATTTGGCTGGATTTGAAGGAGGCTGGAGAGTTTCAGTTTAGCGCGGCTGTTAAACAGGTGAGAATGACTCAAATCTCATGATAGAGCCAGAATAATAGCTTAAAGAGTCTCTTTAACTGTCTTCATTCGCGTAAAATTGGGCGGATACGCTAATAGGTGGTTAACCTTCGACAACCATATTACGCTACCTAACTAGCTTGCTTGCTAAACATAATTGTGTTGTATTTTTTCCGCATCCGTATTCCGCCTCTTGAGTTGTGATTGGCTGATGTCAGCTGGCGACTGCGCATGAGCTTGTGAGGCTGAAATAGTAGCCAATCTGAATGCCTATGAGCTGGACAGTATGAGCCAATCACAGTGTAGTAGGCGGGATTTGACGTAATACGGCCGGGAAAAAATTGAACGCGTGTGTCTGTGTGCAAGGCTAATGCTGTAACATGGGCGTAACCGATTTCTTTTTACTCTAAATAACTAAATACAAGAAAAGTCAGATGATTAAAACTTTATCAACAACATATATAGCTAACCTTCAGGCAAAGCAAAACCACTGTCACTAATGTAATACATGTAATCACTTTCATATTTACTGTACTTAGATGTGTATTTAATATACACATATATTAAATATACATTGTGTATATATAAAATCATAGTATATTGCTTAGTGTCCCTTCATCAACATCACATCACTCAGTATTTTACTGTTTAACAGCACCACACACACATTCCGTTTTTCTTTAGATAAATAATACTCTTTACATAAACAGATATCTCCCCCTGTAAACTCTCTCTGTGTCAGATCCAATGTTACGTCTGTTTTGTTCCTCTTGCTTTGTTAGTTCATACTGAAGAATTACGGCGAGGACCCAGACAACTACAACGAGCCGCTGAAGAAGCTGGAACAGTTACGACAGGTGACTGGATGATGTAAAATGATCTTGTGGAATCGTTTCCACGAATTCTCTCCTAATCCCTGATGTTCTTCCTCAGGGTGCCGTGAACGTGACGCGGGACTTCGAGGGCTGCAGTACACTACGCAAATACTTTGGGCAGCTGCACTACCTGCAGAGCCGTGTGCCTTTGGCTCCCGGGCAGGAAGCCGCTGTCCCGGTGTCCTGGTCAGATTTCCTAACTTGTGACTTCTGATGCACATCACATGCAATAAAATGCCATTTTGCCTTCATCAATTCCCTAAAGGATTTAATATTGATTATAAAATTAAGTTCAGGGATTCCCCCCCCCCCTCATTTTCCATTTAGAACAGAAAGCTACAAAATAGGGACGGACAATACAATCACACAATATCGACATTGTGATAATGGAGACTGGCTTGTCATGACCTTTCTCTCTAAAATTTTTTGTTTTTTTCCCCCCTCCTTCCCCAGGACGGAGATCTTCTCGGGGAAGACAGTCACACACGATGACATTAGCTACGAGCAAGCGTGCATCTTGTATAATTTGGGTGAGGATCTGCAGTGTTGCCGAATCACACCGACTCCACTGTGTTGTTTAAGAGCTCGAGTTTCCTGATTCCAGGCATGTTTTTGTTTTTGCTTGTGCAGGAGCGCTGCATTCAATGCTGGGAGCGATGGACAACCGAGTATCAGAGGAGGCAAGTGTTTTCTGTTTTAATGCTCAGGTCGACCCCCTGGTTCTCATAATCACCCTTTACTTTCCTACTTCTGTTTTTGTTCATTCTTTTACATGTAGTATTACTAATATTACACTTTGACTATCAATTCACATGCAATCACCTTCAAATGTTCTAAAGCGTAAACTTCCCCTTTTTTGTCAGCCGCAATGAATCCTGTTTATTATTTTGCCAGAACAGAAGATAAGTGCTCCTTTGAGTAAAGTCTGTGCGCTTGGTGGCCATTTTGGCGACACTCCCAGGTGGTTATTTTAAGTCCTATAAGACCAACTTGGATGACGTGAAAAAATAAATAAATAAATAAATAAAAAAAAACAAGTCTAGTGGATCCGATTTCTTTGGGTTAGTCATGTAGCACAGCCAAAATAATTAGCATCAAGAATATTTCGATTTGATTTGTCGCTCATCGCTGCTGCAGGAAGTGAAATGGCTGCTTTGTCTCCAGGTCTGAGTGATGCGACAACATAATATCGATATCATGATAACTATAATCTTATATTATTGGAAATTATTGTTTTCTGTTTTATTTTTGTAGACAAAATAATGCATCATCAAACTTGGTTCCTCTTTTTTTTTTTTTAAGCAACACTGCTGTTCTGCAATTTGCTAGCAAACCTTTATCTCGTAATCCGTACTGCGGTGTGACACAGCACTTCTTGTTGCTTGCTGGAAGCTCATTGCTCACTTCTCCTGCCTCACATTTCTAATTCCAGCTTATTTTAAATCTCGCTCTTGGCAGGGAATGAAGGTCTCGTGCACGCATTTCCAGTGCTCAGCTGGAGCCTTCACCTACCTGCGAGATCACTTCAGCCACAACTACAGCGTCGACATGAGTCACCAGATCCTTAATCTCAACATCAATCTCATGCTGGTACACGCGCTCCTGCACGCTCTCTCACACACACACGTGCACACACACCTTCATTAACACTAAGGTTTTGTAGTGTATTAATTCAGATTATCGTGTGTTTTCAGGGTCAGGCGCAGGAGTGTTTGCTGGAGAAGTCCATGCTGGACAACCGAAAGAGTTTCCTTGTTGCCCGGATAAGTGCTCAGGTATTTCACATACTTTAGAAAGCTTTTTTAACATCTAGTTACATATGAGTTATAATTTTTTTTTTATTACACTAAATGTAATAAACCCAGTCATAGCAGCAGTCCTGCAACAGCACGTACTGGAGTGATTTATTTCGCTTATACTGCAGCAGTTGACCAACAATGTATTGATTTATTTTTTATTATTAATTTATTTATTTAAGTCCGAGTCGTTGGCATTTTTATTCATTTATAGTTCGATTTAATGGAACCTTTCTCTCGAAGTTAATAAGACAAAAAACATTGCCACATTACTGAAAAACACGTAAACTCATCTGTCCTGATGTCAGAAACCGAAAAGTTACAGTTTTACCTCTGACTGTTCCAAAGCGCTGACACTGGAGACTCCTTCATACAGGATACAGAAAACCTCACCATATGAATGTTTTTTAAAGCATCTTCCATACACGTCCCTGTGAACGAGCGGTTACTTTAGAAACGATAACGTATTAGAATGAGCGCATTAATGATAAATAAAGCTGTGATTTGCAGCTGCGCTACTGTCAGAGCTGCTGTTATAGAAAAGTAGTCAACACCTGACCAATCACAATTCAGCAGCGCTGTGGTGTAATGCACCACATGAAAATGCCATGTTTTAGCAGGTTACTTTTTCATTTTTACTATTTGCATATTGTTTTCAACTATTTTATTTTATTTTTATTTAGTTTTAGCCGTTGCCAGGCCATGATGGAAGCTGTTTTGGACTGTTTGCATGTTTGATTTTGCCTCAGTAATGAAGCACCATCATATCCTAATTGGTTTCCTCACTGTTGCTTTCAGGTAGTGGACTATTATAAAGAGGCTTGCCGTGCCCTGGAGAACTCCGACACTGCCTCGATGCTCGGAAAGATCCAGAAAGACTGGAAGAAACTTGTGCAGATGAAAATTTACTATTTTGCTGCTATTGCTCATGTAGGTGTCTTACTGAAAAATTGGGACTGTGTGTATAATGCGCCAAAAACTAGAGACAATTCTTCAGAATTGAATATACTGTTCTAAACATGGTGATTACTGTCTGTTCATAAATCCTCCAAAATAGGGAACGAGTGAGGCATGGGTTTCTGCAATTTTTTGTTTAAACCAGATAACTATGAACCTGAGTTTTGAGAGAGATGAGTATATACATGAGAAGAATATGTTTTGCACGTGATCTCACTGGCCTTTTGTGTCTCTCTACAGTTGCACATGGGAAAGCAGGCTGAGGAGCAACAGAAATATGGAGAAAGGGTAAATAATCCCACTTCGATCACACATTTTTACCTCAGTAGATATCAGTTGTCCCCCATAATTTCTGCCAATCCTCTTTCAAATCTCAATACCTGCAGCTAAAATCAGTGGGACTCAGTGGGGTCTTTGCTACTGTGAAAGGATGTTATTTTAACACCCTTGTTTTTATTTGTGGGTTTGTTTGATTTTTTTGTTGTCGTTGTTCCACCACAGCTCGCTTATCTTCAGAGTTCACTAGACAAACTCAATGAAGCGGTAAAGTTGGCTAAAGGGCAGCCGGACAGTGTTCAGGAAGCCTTGCGCTTCACCATGGACGTCATCGGGGGAAAGTTAGTAACCACATTAGCATCTGGTCTCACTTTACTATTGCCAGCTCACTTATGCTTTAAAACAGACATTGGTTGTTTCGTTCTTTTAATTTTAGATTTAACTCTGCTAAGAAAGACAATGACTTCATTTACCATGAGGCTGTGCCATCTCTGGAGACGCTGCCTTCAGTTAAAGGTATTCGGGGTTACAGTGACTTTCGGTCTGTATATATGTATGTGCGTGCGTGCGTGCGTGTGTGTGTGTGTGTGTGTGTGTGTGTGTATGTATGTGTATATATATATATATATATATATATAAATAAAATCTCAGAGCTATATGTAATTGTTATTATGATATTATATCACTATACTTGTAGATATTTCCCCTGTACATAATGCATCACCAGATTTGTGTTTGCTAAATTGCATTACTGGATTAAAAAAAAAACTCAAAACTTTTTTTTAAAAGTATAATTGTTTAAAATAAATAAATGACTTCAAGCATATTCGTACCTTCTCCAGGTGCGCCACTAGTCAAAGCCTTACCCGTGAATCCAACAGACCCAAGTGTGACAGGACCAGACATCTTCTCCAAGCTGGTGCCTATGGCTGCTCACGAGGCCTCCTCTCTCTACAGGTTGCATTTGCTAAACATGAAATTTTGCTATAAATAAACTTCCAACATGAGTAATTTTCTAACACTCAAAGACTCCTATTTGAATATTATTGATATGATGATCAGTAATAACTTGCAATCTTGCTAACAACTTCACTAATAATGGAATCGTCATCCACAGTGAAGAAAAGGCCAAGCTGCTACGAGATGTCATGGCAAAAATAGACAGCAAGAACGAGACTTTAGAGTGAGTAACAAAAATCTGATTGAAAAGTCTCTGTGTTTTTAAAAAAAAACAAAAGGCATCATAACTAGTTTTGTTTCTTCAGACAGTTCATGGACTCCCTGAATCTGGACCCAGACTCTGTGGACAACATGGACATGTACAACAGCATTCCCTCTGTACTCATGGAGAAGTGTGCCGCTCTGAGCGTGAGACCAGACACCGTGAAGAGTCTCATACAGTCCATGCAGGGTTGGTGTTTTTCATGGTTTATGAATAATGTGAAACCAGGAATAAATCCATAAAAGTGGACACTGTTTTATTTTTTGCAAAACATTTGCTTTTCCACTTATCTCAGTACTGTCTGGTGTGTTCACGGATGTGGAGGCCTCCCTGCGGGAGATTCGGTCAGTGTTAGATGACGACGAGGCAGGTGACCGGAAGCTGGAGGAAGTAGCAGGAAAGCAGAGTGCTCCAGCTCAACCTGCCTCCATAGCTGAGCTCCGTAGGGACCTCGAGAAATACCTGGAGGCCCATGAGAAAGCAAGCTTCACCAACACAGAGCTTCACCGGGCCATGAATCTGCACATTAGCAACCTGCGACTGCTGGGTGGACCACTGGACACTCTGAGAGAGGCCCTGCCCAGACCACAGCTTTCTGAAGGTACGCTTATAGAAATATCTCCCCAGGTGTAAGGGTGGCCTGTAAATAAACCTGTAATCCAAACAAGTTACATCACCAAGTGACCTTAAATTCATTTATTGTCATTTTTCCAGATGAAGTAGCAGGTCTCCAATGCATGAAGAGGATTCTGGGTAAAGTACAAGAGATGAAAGACCAGCGCAGTTCTCTTGAGAAGCAGCTGAGGGAGCTGATCCAGAAGGATGACATCACTGCTGCTTTAGTGACCACCGAGAGGGCTGATATGAAGGTACTAGATTAGAATTTGGCTTTATTACTAGGTGACATTGCTGTTGGTGCAATTCTCAATGATATAAAAAGTAGTATACCAGCTATATATTGTGGGTTATTCTAATTTGTTGTGATGCCTTCTCAGAGATTATTTGAGGAGCAGCTGAAGAAGTACGAACAGGTAAAGGTGTACATCGATCAAAATCTAGCTGCGCAAGAGAACATCCTGAAGGCACTGACGGATGCAAATGTCCAGTATGCAACTGTACGCAAGAGCCTGGCCGAGACCGAGCATAAGTAAGAGTTGGGAAAGGGAGTTTTTTTTTTTTTTTGCTACATGAACTTCTAGAAATTACTGCATTAGACTTGTGTTTTGTGTTTACTCTGTAGATGGAACAGTACCGTGCAAATGCTTGTTGCTTCCTATGAAGCCTATGAAGACCTGATGAAGAAATCACAGGAGGGAAAAGAGTTTTATGAAGACTTGGAGGCTAAGGCTTCTCGCCTCTTAGAAAAGGCTAAGAACATCTGTAAGACCAGGGACGAAGAGAGACAAGCCATTTTAGAAAAGTAAGAGGCAGTGTAGCATGTGTAAATGGTCTCTTCACATTAACTATCCCTTTTTCATTCACCTCGCTGCCCCAGGCTTATTTACAAAGAACCAGCCTTGATGTAATCATTTGTTCCTATTCATTGGTAATGAGTTTAAATAACTTCACATGCTCATTAACCTTCATTGTTTTCCAATTTCTTGTATCAGAGAGCTCCAAAAAAAGGTTCCTCAAAGGCCCACAGCCCCAAAGCCAGCCCAAAAAAAAGCTTCAGTTGTGGATTCCTCTGGCATAGAGGACCCTGAAATAGCCAAGCTGAATGCTGCCATTCTAGCCTTAGGTGGAGACTTACCAGAAGATCTTCGTAGTTTTCCTCCTGAGCTTGCTCTTCCCAGGATACCAGAGGCTTTTCATCCAGGGGCAGCTGCTCTATATGCACCACCCCGTTTTCCTCCAAACCTACCACCTCCTGAACTTCTTGCTCAATTCTCCCGTTTTACAACACTTCCCCCTACCCAGGGTTTCAACCACAATCTGCCACACGGCCCCATGCCCCATCAACATCAGGGCCCTCAGATGCCCAACCCTCAAATCTCTCGGCTTCCTTCAGTGCCTGGGTATCATCCTCCATCTTCACAAACCCAGCCGGCCATATCGAGCCCACCAACTCCCATTCGCACATCCACCACCACTGTGGACAGTGTGCAAACACCTATTCCCAGCTACACGCCAGCACCAAGACAGCCAGCTATGGCAGTGTATAAGCCTCCACTTCCAGTGGCTTCACAGCCTCAGTATTTGCAGCAGCCTGGTGTTTCTGTGAGCCAGCCACCTCAGGGAGTACAAGCTTCTCAACCACAGTCACAGCATAATCAACCATTTCCCCATGTTCGAGGTCAGGGCCAATCACAGCCAAGCCTACCACAGCCATTTTTCCAGCCAGTGCCAGCTCAGCAGCAGATACCTGCACCTGTAACTGGGCCTCAGCTCCCACAACAAACTCAGCCCCACTACCTACACCACATGGCACAACCAAGACCACCTGGACCACACAATCTTCAGCAACGGCCATTTAATATTCACTCTACACCGTCTGCACTCCCCCAGCAGGTATACCCTCCTGTTTCATTTGTTCCTGGTTGCCAACCCGTGAATGCCATTGCTCCAAATCAGCTGCCCCATCATTCCATGCAACCACAAATACCCCCATCCTCCCAGCCTGTACCTCAAGTTTCTGTGACACATTTACCAAACATGAAACAACAAATGCCCCCTTGTTCCCAGCCCTATATGCCCCCAGTCAATCAGCAACTACATCCTATTCCCTCTCCACAAACACCCCTTTCCTCACAGCAGGTACCAACTGCAGGCCATGGGCAAATGCCTCCCACCACACAACAAATACCTCCAATGTCTCAGCCACAAATGCTACCATCTTCCACCCAATTGTCTCCTCCCACTCACCTGCAAATGCCTGCAGCTTCCCAATCAGATTTGCACCCCTCTCATCCACCAGTATCCGCTGTTTCCCAGCCGTTACCACACCCATCTCGTCCACCAATTCCCAGTGTTTCCCAACCATTACCACACCCCTCCCATCAACAAATTCATCCTCCCTACCAGCCAGCATTTCCAGCAACCACACCAAGGGTTCCGGTCCCTGTCCAGCCTCAGTTACCTCCAGCCTCTCTGTCAGCACAGTTCCCAGTGCACACCAATGCTCTCCCTTCACAGCCCCATGGCAATCTTCCCTCACAACTCCCTCCTGGACCTCATCCTTCAGTGTCCCCACAGATGACCCAGCAACATATGAGCTTGTCCCAGCACCATCTCCCTCCTCACTCTACACCTGTGGGTTATCCTGGTGGTATTCCTCTAGTTCCCCACCAGTCCACAGTCCCGCAGCAGCCCCAGGTTCTGCCGCCACAGGTACCATCAGGGCCAGCATCTTACCCTGGGCCACATGCTGGGCTCATACCTCCAGGCTCAGTCCAACATTCCGGTCCAGTCGTTACACCTGGACTCCAGTCACTTTCTCAGGGTATGATCCCACCATCTTCAGCTGCACCAGGGGCTACACCAAGCAGTGTCCTGTCTGCTCCGTCGCCTTCTCCATCACCAGGACCTTCTTCACTAGGTATCGTGCCTCAGAGACCCTCCCCTGCTCTCACACCTGTTGCAGGTGCAGCAATACCACAGGCTGTGACAACACCCTTGCCCTCATCTGGCCCCTTGCCATCATCAAACTCACTGTTTCAGCACCAGAATTCCAGTACAGATGATCTTCTGTCTTCAAGCCCTGAGAGCCAACATGGTGGTAGCAAGGACACTGCTAATGTCTTATTACCCACCAAGGCTGATCCTCAAGATGAACAGCTTCGCAAGAAATCAGAAGGAGTGAAGATTATTCAAGGTGATCCATACCAGGCTCCCGAAAGGGTCTCACAACTTTGTGCAGAGCTCGAAAGGTTTCGGTCAACTGTCCAGTCTTTGGAGCGTCCCTCAGGAGAGGGAGGTTTGTCAGAACTTGATGCTCGATGGAAGGAGCTGCAAGATCAGCAAGAGAAGGATTCTCGTCAGCTGTCTATTGCTATAGCCCGGTGCTACACCATGAAAAACCGCCACCAGGATGTCATGCCTTACGACTGTAATCGAGTTGTTCTGCACTCTGGCAAAGATGACTACATCAATGCCAGCTTTATAGAGGATCTTTCACCATATTGTCCCCGCCTTATTGCAACACAGGCTCCCCTTACTGGAACAGCTGCTGATTTCTGGCTCATGGTGTATGAGCAGAAAGTGTCTCTAATTGTAATGCTGGTCTCTGAGCAAGAACTTGAAAAGGTAAGGCCCACATATTCAAAGACTCAATGGCAGACCACTCTTAATTTTTAAGTGATGAGCAATTTTTTTTGTTTATTTTACAGCAAAAAGTTCTGCGCTACTTTCCATCTGAAAGAGGACAGCAAATCACTCAAGGCCCAATCATACTCAGCCTGACTACGCAAAAAAATACCGCCACTCACGTAGAGCGCATGATTGGACTGCAGTATCGAGATCAAAGTCTAAAGCGAACGGTCATCCACCTACAGTTCACCTCGTGGCCTGAACTGTAAGGCTCCAGCACACAAAGCCCCAGGGTTATCCTTAATCAAAGGGATTACTGAAGCCGTGTATATACAAAGCTTTTTTTCTCTCTTTTCTTTTCTCTAAACAGTGGCTTGCCAGAGAGTAAAAGTAACCTCATTCGCTTCATCCAGGAAGTTCATGGACATTACCTTCTCCAGCGCCCTTTACACACACCTGTCGTGGTGCACTGCAGGTGAGTTATTCGAATGCACAACCCTTGGTATTCAAAAATTCAACACATTTTAACTTCGGCGCTTGTGAATTTCAGCTCTGGTGTTGGTCGAACTGGAGCCTTCTGCCTGTTGTATGCTGCACTGCAAGAGCTGGAGGCTGGGAATGGTATACCTGACCTATCCCAGCTGGTGAGGAAGATGAGACAACAGAGAAAGAATATGCTACAGGAGAAGGTGTGTGTGTGTATCTATTTCTCTAGTGACAGTGTTTGTGTTTAGACTAAGGTAAATCTAAATTTTGTGTGAAATCTGAGAAACGTAGTCTTGTGGGTAAAATTCCTGCTGTTGTCTTTCGATGTTTTATACAGTTACACCTAAAATTCTGTTATGAGGCAGTCCTGAAACATGCAGAGCAGGTGCTTCAGCGTCGTGGCATCATTACCACCCCAAGCCACAAGTCCACAAGCAGTGCAGCAGTTAAGGTGAAACACTTTCAGACCATTGGTGCCTAAATTAGTAGTTACTTGTACTCTAACGCGTCAGACTCAGCAATACATTTGTACAAAAGATACCTTAGGCTTGATGAACTCTGATTTAACAATAAACCCTGATGTGTCTGTATAGCAGTACTCACAGCCAGAGACTCAGGATATCGTTCTTGGAGGTGATATGCCCATTAGCTCCATCCAGGCTACGGTTGCAAGGCTAAGCATACGGCCACCCAGCCTCGAGTCTGACCAGGACCCAAATCAGGACCCAATGCCTTCTGTGGCTGCAGGACTAGAACCTGAGTTGGCACCACTCCAAGACCTCCAGGCTCTTTCTCCTACTGATACTGTAACTGCCTCACTAAGTCCCCCAATTTCCTGCCCTTCTTCTCCAGGTAAGATGCAGTCTCCTTCATCTCCTAACCACCAGGGTGACGGGTTCGAGGGATCCACACCCGTGCTAGTCTCCAACAACCATACTGCACCTGAAGCAGCTCCTCCAGCACCATCGTCCCTGGACCTTTTGGCTTCGCTAACACCTGAAGCTTTTACACTTGACAGTGGTTGCCGTGGAAAACAGCGAATCAGCAAGCAAAGTTTCTTCCAGGGACAGGACGGCCAGGGTCTGCAGGGACCTCCGAATGGAGATGACCCACTCAGCACCCTGGATCCCCTCTGGACTCTCAACAAGTCCTGACTTCTTGGAATTCCTTTTGATGAGGCCACTTCTGTTTATGCCTCAGTGTTCTGTATTCCCAGATAACTCTACCATTTAGCATTTTCGCTGCTTATCAGCTAACAAACAGCCTTTATAAGTTGAATCCGTTATATTGGCGCAGGGAGATGCCCGGATTCCTGAATCCTTGTCCATGGCCTGTACCTCTGGGACCACTGCACTGTGTGTCAGTCCCTATGTATCTCTTTCAGTCTGCACTTTCTGGCACTGCCCTCCTTGTTCCTTAAAGCTGTTTCCCAGCATGCACACCTCTTCTAAAGATGACCTGGGCCTTCTGCATGGACATCTCGACATTTGAGCTCAACATCAAATATGTCTAACAACAGATTTTTCTGACTGGTGGTTTGCTTAAATCATAAACTGAAGAATAGGATTTGAAAGAACACCACCAGTTCACTTTGTAATTCAGAGCAGTTTCAGACTTCACATTGCCTAAGAAACAGTTCCTTCTATTGCACAGATTTCCCTCGTTCCACTTTGCTGCTTGCATCGTGGCCTATTTGTTGTCCGCTGTGACCAAGTTGGAAAATGGAAAGAATCTGACAAAAAGTGCTAACTTTATATTAGCATACAACTGAAAAAAACAGTTCACAGAATCACATTTATGTAATGCTAGCTGCCTTCTACTAACATTACAAGCTAACTGCTATTGTTAGCCGTTTTTGAAGACGTATTTGTTAACTTTATGTACGGCTAAGTGGCATTGGTATGCTATGTACTCACTTTCCTTAGAACACATTGTAATCTTATAACTTATTTCTGATTCAGCACAACATAACTTGACATTCTGAGTTGATTCTTTCTGCCTTGTTAAATGTTGTAAATATATCTTAATTAAAAATTGATCTCTTCAAATCATTCCTTACCTGTTTTGCCTTTACTCGAGAAGAATCAAATAACTGCACAGGTTTCAACCATTACACATCATTAACCCACTCCTCTGTTTGATATCTGAAGTGTTGGTTCTCGTCACGTTAATGTGCGCTGATGAAATAAGCACGGGAAACGTGTAGCTGCGTCACGGCACCAAGAACTGACAAGCGAATAACTAAAGTATGAAAACCTTTTTTATTTGCAAATTAGTACAAAGATATTTCCCCGTGATAAAAAATAAAACCGTATTAGTTGTATCCTCCTTCTGGAAATCTTTGTTTTATATATGGTGCAACTTTAGTACACAAGTGGGGCCTAGTACACAAGTCTCTAGTCTCTAGGATTATTTTATTTTATATAGATAGTGTGAATGCTAATCCGATTAAAGGTGTTTAACGTTTCTAAGCCTCTTTTTCAGGAAACCCAGTCAGTGCCAGGACTAGCAGAAAAATATTTTCATGACCCAATGCACAATTGATTTTACGCAACAATTATACTAAAGTAAAAAAGACCTCCAGTTTGCCCAGAACTGTGCAGATTTAATTAATGGGTGTGGCACCACTGAGTTTAATGGGATTTAATCTGTAGCATGGTTCCTGTAGTTTGTGAAAATCATCCTAAACTTTTCCAGATTTTTTTTAATTTAGATTATTTACATTGACGCTTCACATTCTGAAAATAAGGGAATGTCTAAAGACAACTGACATAGGACCTTACCGAGATCTTTAATCAAACTAGAACAATGTGGGGGGGTTTTTTGTCCCCAAAACACATTTTCAACCTTCTTACTTTTTCCAGATTTGGAAATCGAATTCTGTACTTTTCCAGATTTTCAGGTCCTGCACGCAAACCCTGTTAATGAAACGTGCAGTTGGGTGGAGGATTGTATCTTGCATATTGTCACATTAACAGCATTTCTTAATCTGTATGCATTTGTCCACTGCACAAAGTAGAGCCTTTAGCACCAGAAAAGTGAACCGGTGCTTTGTCCATGAAACTTTTCCTCCACTAGTCTGGTACCAAAGGAGCTTGCGCAATGAGGGTTTCTTTTGGTACCTCAAAAAAGCTCAAGCTTGGCACCAAGATGACCTTCTGTTTACAGCTGACTGCTTACGGTGCTTGTATTACACACACGAGACCAGAACAGTCTGGTTTGTTTTTGGTGCTACTGCTTCCAGTGAAAGGCCAGTCATGGAAATTTAAAACCTTTTCATCCGTGACCTGATACACATTAGTTATTCAGCTACTGCTGAACCAAACCACCACCATTTAATCACCAAGCTAAACTTAACAAGTGCATTAATGTAGTTTGATGATAATGATGATGCAGTTGCTTTAACCATCACTGTTGTTCCTTTAGTTAATGGAAAATGAACCAGAACCCCAGGTTTGGTCCGGTTCCTGTTCTTGAACGTGCAGTGAAAAAAAAAAATTTTTTTCTAAGATTGGTAGACCAAACAAGATCAGTAAACCCGAACTTGGAATGGAAAGTGCGTCTCACAAATATACAGAAGTGAGCCTTTAAAATAATCTTTTTAAAGTTCAAATGCTAAAAACGGATCAAGGCTGCGTTCACACTTTTTCTAAACCACCAGTGAACGTTTTGGCTCTGATCCTTCCTGTTTACCAGAACACGACAAGCGGAAAACGGCTGATTTTAGAAAATTCTTTTTCAGCCATAGCGAAGCTTCCAAAATTAAAAGAAGTTCAACATTTTCAGAAAAGTGTGAAAGCAGCCTAACCATGCTTAATGTCACACACTACGAAACGCTCCGTCTCTCGCATCACCGGTATCAGTATCTGTGCTACGGTCATTCTCAACTCATCTAAAAACACAGAACAAGAAATATGGATAAAAACATGATTCACATTTCTACCAAACAATCTACACAGCTTTGGAAACTAACTGCGCACACATACGTGTGCACACGCTCAAAGACCTGTCCATGCAGCAGCACACCTTAATATTTACATTCATATTGCTAATAACTTAACATACCTGTGCTGTTTTGTGCGTTTCTACTCGGCGTATAAGGGTGTGAGAGCAGTGCTTGTTGCAAAGGCAGGTTTAACTAAAACATCATCAGTGATTAAAATTACAATTTGGTCAAAATTTGAAAGGAGGCTTAAAAAAAAATATTCGTTTCGAAAGAACACTGATTACACGACGGTCTTTAGTCTGATGCTGACTTTCATCTCTATGTATATTGTTTTTAAAGGAGTCGTCCGTGGTTATCCGCTACATGCAGAGTAGATGTGCAGGTGGGGGAAAAGGTACGTAAATAAATAAAGGACCAAAACTGTTAAAAAATACTAAAAAGAATTCCACTTGTTCTATAACATGTACAGGGAAAAAATGGAATATGTAGGCGACGCGTGTGCATATAAAATAGTTCTCACCATCATTACGAGTCCAAGTCGTGCTCATGGTTTGTGACAGGACTGCACTTTATCTTTAGTGTAATCAAACCTGGGCTGCGGTGAGAAGGTCAGGTTAAATCCTCCTGGAGGAACCACAATGGTAAGATCATATCATGATGTGCTGTGTAACTGATTATCGACACGTCCCTAAGCTCTGACTGTGTTGCACGCTGCTCGTAGCTTGGCGTTTCTACAACAAACAAGCGAACAAAAACATTTTCAGAACATGAAGACAAGAGAAATCATTTCAACACTACATTCACGGTGGTGTTATATTAATGCACACACTCCAGCAGCTGAACTGCTCTACTCTATGAATGAAGGTGGGAACTGATGATCAGTTAAATGACGCATTGTTGACAGGAGACTACTCTCTCTCCTGAGGTAAAGTCAATTTTTGAGACAAAAGTAAATAAAACATAAAAAGCGTGAGGGCGGACCAACTGGTTTACAAGTCCAGGCTTTCGGGTTGTAGTAGGTGTGTAACGATCAGACGACCGGCATCGAGGCCGCGATCGAAATTACGCAATGCAACAATCTTAATCAGAAAAAGGACGAACAACTGGTCTGTAAAAACAGTTCTTCTCCACGCCATCAGTTGTGAATGAGCTCTACAGTTGGTCTACTAAATAGCATCGCGTTGTATCATATCATAGCCGAATGCGGTGTCGTCCAAAATATCGGATCGTTGTGTTCAGTATCGTTTTCATATCACGAAGCCTGAGGCTTACACCCTTAACGTATAATAAGTTCAGTAGTAGGACTGTCACTTTCTCCTGTATAAGCAAGCGGAGAAAGAGAAATTCACCTTTACAGTTAAAGACAGCAGACCCTCACTGCCCCATCAATATTATTATATAATTAAAATTTAAATTAGTCAGCGCTTTTTATACATTAAAAGTCTGACGATAATATACGAGAGTTTAGCATTTTCGTACAAACGGTTAGAATTGATCACTAATAAATAATGGATTGTTTAAATATTAAAAAGTGACGTCTCCCTCGACACTCACTCAACACACCTCCTTTACAAGGTCATCTGATTACAATAAGCCTTACGAACCTCTCACTCTCACTCTCACTCTCACTCTCACTCACTCACACACACACCAGCAGTTATTCTCCATATTAACTTCTACACCCCCCTCACTCTTAACATGCGCATGCGCGCGCGCACACACACACACACACGCGCGCGCAGATATTCTCCATGTAAACTTCTACACCCCCCCCACTCACTTTTTTTATACACACACACTTTCTTCAGGCAGTGATGTTCAGCACCCCATTCACCCCACGAGTAAAAATACACTGCGATTTGATTTTTTGAGTCTTTTTCTAGCAAAAAATATTTAAAAAAGCTCTTAGGATCCAGTCTTCCATTAGGAAAAAACCCAGCAGGACTTCTCACACACACACACACACACACACACACACATTTCATGCCCCTTTTCTGTCCTACTACTGGCATGTTATTTAAAAAAAAAAAATCCCTAGCGCTTATCCACCCTCTCGTGCATGCACGCTTCTCTCTCTCTCATACACACAAAATCTGTCCAAACCGTCAATTCCCGCTTTTCCTGAAAGAAACAGGAAGTGAAAAAATTCTAGGTGAGAAGAAATAAGAAATAAAACCAGCCCGTCAAATCAAGCCAAGCGAAGATGAGGGTCCATCACATCACACACAATTCTAAACATCGCTGTGTGTTTAGTCCAACTTCTCCAGAACAGAGGGCACGTAGACGAGGCTGAGCTCGCTGCCGAAGTCACACACGATGGCGGCGTTTTCGAGCACGAGGAGCTGCCGCACATGCTGCCCCTCGCTGTTCTGACCCAGATACACCGTCTGCAGCAGGTCCCCGTAGTTCAGGTCCCAGAACGATACGCAGCCGTTACCTCCGGTCACTAATAAACTCTCGGAAATCACGGCTAGACTGGCGCCACAGCCCACTTCCTGCGGGGGAAACACCAGAAAATCACAGCTAGGGTTTGAGCTTGCATTCGCATTTCATATCTCTGACACGCTCACATGCATATTATTATTAATAATAACAATAATAAAGAGCGGTTAAAGGAATAATTCAGCCATAGATTTTACTTTCCCTTTACCGCAAATGTAGCCGACCAGCCGAGACATGCAGGGCGGCGAAGTGGAGTTACTGTTTCCACCCTGAAGTTGATTATTTTCCTACAACAGCACGCTCCGCAGAGTTTTATTCCTCTTACACCACAGCAACTTCACAATGACTACAATTTTAATTAATTACAATTACTGCAGCTTGTCGTGTTACTGAGAAATCACAAAGAAGCGTAAAGTCCTCCGTCCTGAAAATGTGGGAAAACGTACAGTTCCCGCTTTACCCCTGAGCGTTACGCAGCGCCGACACCGGAGACGCCTTCATACGTGATACACAAACACTTCTCCCCTTACAGAAAACCTGAACGGTAAGTGGTGTACGAGGTTACTATAGAAACGATAATGCATTAGATCGGGCAGGTTTATAAAACTTGTCAGAGCAGCTGTTATAGAAAACGAATCAACGCCTTCTGACCAATCAGAATCCAAAATTCAGCGGCTTCGGCTTGACTACATGTTGCGTAACAAGGACTTCGCGTTAGCGACATAGCATTCTATGCTAGTTACCAGAAGGTTGTGAGTTCAGATTTCAGGTACAGTCATGATTTGTTTCTACACGATCAGAAACCTCAAGAGGATTGTTAGCATGATGTTATTTGAATAATGCTAAGCAGCTAGATCTCTATTATTCTTATTAGCAGGTTTAGCCTTTCTGGGTTAGCAATCGACAACTAAAGGCTTTTTCGTTGCTTTAAAACCTTCTTGCATAGCGATGTGCCGAAGCAGCAACAATATCGACAAGCGCAGGAGGGTGAACAGGAACTGATCTGCAAACACACACAACAGCTGCACACATCACTCTAAGCAGCGCAGGTCCATCAGCAAACATCACATTAACGTTCAGGATCAGGTTCAGTTCCAAACGGAGCGATCACTATAGAGGTTACTACAGTGATCATTACGATGCTGATATCTGGTTGCTATGGTAGCACCAGCGTTTGCTAGGTGGCGGTTATGATGTCCTAGATGGATTTTACATGGTTGCTAGGTGGTTACAAGGTGAAGGCTAGGGTGTTGCTATGCTGAATATTTTTTAATTTATTATAAATCAGATAACGATCGCTAATTAAAAACACAAATCAAATGTGATTCCATCCTTAGACTTTAGGCCACGCCCCTTATCTGAGTCTAAGGATGAAAGTGATGGGTGCTACCCGTTTCAGCAATTCTGTTTTACTGCACCATGCTAAACTCGGCTTTGATTACGTGTTCGCTACATTAGCCTTAAAGCTCCAGTACAGCACTACAGCAGCACATTATTAAGTCTTGTACATTTTCTAAGTAAAAAAAGTCACAACGTTTTGTTTTTTTTCAGTTAATCAGCTTAATCACTCTGACTGGAACTGAACCGAGTTCTTTCAGGACTGCACTCTGTGATTATAGATTATATAAAGAGGTAAAACAGGAAATTGCAGCTTTTCGTTTGGTTTTGCAGACCTGCTGTATGGAGTAGAGCTTGATGCCGGTGCTCCGGTCCCAGATGCAGATGAGATCGTCCAACCCGCTGCTGATCACACAGGAAGTAGTGCAGACCAGCGACGTTACATCGCCACGGTGACCGTAAACATGGCTCACACGACTTCCTGTGAGGACGTCCCATAAGCAGATGGCACCATCCTGCCCCCCACTGGCCAGGACCATCGTCTACCACAAACACACAAACAAAATCTCACTGTGTTCATAATAGCTTCTTACGGCTGATCTGAGAGCAGCGAAATAAAAACCAGGACACGATTATATAACCAAACTGTCTTACTATTATCATTACGCGTACAGTGGGAAATAAATGTGATACAGCCATCATTACTGTACACGTTGGGTCAAAATTAAACCTGTAGACAGACTGGGAGGCCAAGGTTAAGCGGAGGTTCAGGTTACACTCACCTGGTCTATGTAAATGGCAGTGATGCCACCTGAGTGACCCTGCAGGGTGAAGAGGCAACAGGAATCCTCCAGACGATACACCTACAGGACAGCAGCACCAAAATTATACAGGTGTGTGTGCAAGGACGTCTTTAGTGCCACATGTGAGCATTCTGAGTGTCTAGCAAGAGCATAACAGTAAGTCACGGGGTCATAAGGGGTGAAGTGTGAAAACACGTCTAAGTGGAAATCTCAGGAAGATCTGAAGCAGGACTCGACAGGGAAGAGTCCGAGTAAATTCCCAGGAAATCATCAACACTGGTAAAGAAGACAACACAAACGCAACAAAGATAAAATAAGCTGAATATTAGTGTCAGCTTAAATCCTCTGATTTTTTGGTTAGTGTGAGGTCACATCCTGTGTAACAGAGTGTGTGAGGTTTGACTGATGGCGTTTAAAAGTGCACTTCCGTTTCATTCATGCAAAACATGTAGGTATTTCAATGCATTTAAATATATGAAATAGCTCTATTTTTGTGAAGATTAAATTTGAAATTTAAAATTGAAAATGATCATAAAGGGGCGCAAAAAGTTTAAGAACCCCTAATTTAATTTTTACTGGTTTTAATGTTAGGCTTCAAATTGATTGTTTAGCACTCATTTTCACTTTGAAAGACATATTAAGTGACTCAGAGTGTGTGAAATTCATTTTGTCAGCCCCAGTGTGTGTGTGTGTGTGTGTGTGTGTGTGTGTGTGTGTGATCTTTACTCTGACGGTGTGGTCCTGGCTGCCCGTGACGACTCGACCTGCTGCAGCTTTGAGCACAGTGATGGGTTTCTGGTGAGCGCACTGAACCGAGCGTGTTAGCTGGCAGCTGATCGCATCCTCACTGCTGTAACAGGGCGACGGCGGCAGGCTGCTACGACCCGGGGGTCCTGGAACGCGAACGCACATACACACACACACACACACACACACACACACACACACACATACACAGAGACAATTAACACTCTAGGAAATTTACTTTGTATTATTACAAACAGGTCATAGTTAAATAACAACATTTAGGATTACAGAGACACAGTGTTAGAGTGTGTGTGTGTGTGTGTGTGCGCGCATGTCTCACCTCGGTGCTGCAATAAACCCAGCGGTTTGTTGATTTCCACAGTGAAAAAATCGAGAGAACCGTTAAGACGAGCTGCAACGATTCTGCAACACACGCACCAGATCAGGATACAGTGGTGTGTGTTAGAAGAGAGAGAGAGAGTGTGTGTGTGTGTGTGTTTGTACTTGCTACATTTTGAGGGCCAAAAAACTTACTTTACCATCATTTTTGGGAAGTGAGGACATTTTGGCTGGTCCTCACTTCTTCAAATGGCTGTTTGAGGTTTAAGACTTGTTTTTGTTGGTTTTAGTGTTCAGGTTAGACTTAGGTTTAGGTTAGGGTTAGGCATTTAGTGTAGGTTAGGGGAAGCTGTGCCAATGAGTGTCCTCACAAAGAAGCGTGTGTGTGTGTGTGTGTGTGTGTGAGATAAGCATGCCTGTTGTTAAGAAAAGCCAGGGCGGTGATTCCCGAGGATCCGTCTTCATTGGAGCACCGCAGCAGCCCCTCCACAGCATCCCACAACTGAAGGAGGACAGACACACACACACACACAAAATCAGACATCTTATTTACATCTGACATGCTGTGTCAGTCTCTTCTCTCTCTCATGAAGCTTTTTGAAGTTTTGTATAAATGAAGTAATCATGTAACAATGTTAGCCAGTAGAGCAGTTAATACGACGTGAAGGCGGAGCACCACAGGGCTGTGTGTGTGTCTCTGTGTGTGTGTGTGTGTGTGTGTGTGTGAGACCTCCAGTTTGCCACTGCTCCTGCCCGCAGCGATGAGGTTCCCCCTTAGCTCCATGGACCACACTGAGCTCTCCCAGTCTCCCGATGGCATGCTCAGCCTCTCGATGGGCGGGGCCGGCGGAGTGGGAGGAGTCGGAGGAAGCGGTGTGGGCATCGTCACCGGAGGCAACGCCACCTCGTGCTCTTTATACGCCTTCTCCACCAGGCCGCCAAAGTCAAAGCCGCAGTCGGAGGGCACGTGTGACGGAGGCAGCTCGCTGAAGTTAGTGTCTATCAGCGCCGTCAGGTCTGGCTGGTCCACAAACAGGGCGGGGCGGGTCGGCCTCCGGCGCACTGCGTACTCACTAACGGGCGTGGACGAAGTGCAAGACTCCGCCCTGGGGGAGGAGTCGGGGTCGTAGTGATCCCAGCAGTCACGCTGATCCCAACATCCACTACTGCTGCTCCTCCTCAAACTACACAGAGAGAGAGAAAGAGAGTAAAGGAAAGGAGAACACAGGGACAGAAAAAGTGAAACAGACAATTAAAGCAGAGGAAGGAAACAGGCAGCGACAGAGAGAGAAGTGAGAGAGAGATGGAGGGAGAAACAGAAAGGGAAACACTAAGAAAGAATTAGGTAATTAATCACAACTGAAATGATGGCTCACATTGTGTGAAGCAGTGTGTGTGTGTGTGTATAAGTGTGTGCGTGTGCACCCGTTGTTAGGTATGACAGTGAGACAGTCCCCGGTCTGTGCGTCCCAAACCCGAATCTGTCCTGCTAAGCAGCAGCTGGCCAGCAGCATCCCGTCACTCGCTAAACACTCGATATCCTACAGAGAGACAATTACAGTTAGCCTCATTAGCAATGCTACAACATTAGCAGCCTCAGCGGTGTTACCCTCAGAACACACAGAGGTCATCACTGATTCGTGTCTAAGGCTCAACTCTCCTCAAACCCTCCAAAGGTTTTTGTTTTTTTGTAAAATACGCTAGTTATGTTTATGTAAACTCAAAAATTTACGTAAACAATGAAACAGTTGAAGATGCTGTGGTTACATTGTCATTTTGCCGGAGTTGCTCCGTGTGCGTGTGTGTGTGTGTGTGTGTGTACCATGCTATGGCCTCTTAGTAGCAGTGGTGAGATCTCGCTGACCGGCGGCGAGTAGCCATATTCATCACAGGGCAGGTCTCCACGGCGACGACGGCCATGATGGACTCCATTCTGTCCATAGTTACGAGGACAGAGAACACGATAGAGACAGAAGAGAAGGAGAACGAGGAGAACCCCAGCAAAGAGGCCCAGTGCAGCGACCCTGTGCACACACACACACACACACACACACACACGCACACACACGCGCTACAGGTTAGGCAATGCTACGGGTACATTTAACAATCTTTCAGACTCATTTCCATGAAAACAGATTTCATCTTGTGAACTTCACCACGAAGTGAACTTGTGTATGTATATATATATATATTTTTATTATTTTATTTTAATGGTAAGCTTTATCATCTCTTCTCATACATTTGAGATCTGGAATCTTCTAGTAGTCTTCTTTATTAATGGCCCAACAATAAAGGAAGTTACCCTGCTGTAGTTTAGTGCCAGCGTCTCATTTTTGGAGAAATTACTTTCTGAAAGATAAATCTCCACTAGACGGGTTCCTCTTTTTGCAGGTTTTAGCCACTGAAGCAATTTTTCCTTCCCACATAATGTAAGAGAAAGTATTTTTGACTTCCAGTCTCTCATGCACGGTTTCGCTAGAAGAGGTCTACCACATCCACCTCCGCATTTCACCACTGCCGAGTCGGTCAAGAGGAACGAAGACAGAATAAAATTACTAAAAAAAAACAAGAAACTGATCCGTTACTGCCTTAAAAATACCATTCTGGAAACCCCATAATTAAGAAACGTCTGCTCACATGCTTAAAGGTGCAAGTCCATTTTTTTTAATGTATTACTTGTACAAATAATGTAAAGTGTGAAGAATTGTAAAACATGATCGAATATAAAGGTTTAAATTGCGGCCCCAGCACAAGTGTATGGCGTGTCTGAGTAAGCCTGTGTGGAACCCTGGATGTCCAGATGCACCTTTACATTCAAAATACAGCTTCTAACAATGAACTCACACAGTCAGTGCGCTAAACTGCGACATGCACTATGAACACGTCACAACTTTTAACGGGGTTCAAATGCAGTGTTGCGTTACATGTTAACATGTCTCCTTTTTGTGTCTGCATATTGTTTACTAAATAAAGAAAATTAATATGAAACATCATATGTATGTTAGGCGGTGTACTGATTTCACACACACATGATTTTGTGCCAAAACACAAATGATCACATAATTAATTTCAACGTCGACCTGTGAAGGATTATTATGAAATCATTTTTTTCAATAATGAAGCTACTTTTCATTTATTTACCTATGGCTGGTTTATGTTCAAATTTTAAAACAACAATACTGAAACGCAACGTAATCGTTCATGTCCTTATCTTGAGAACTGCAGTTGTTTTTTAATTTGGCAGAGGAAATGTATAATATAAAATAATAAATAAATACTCTTACATGTCCCATTGATCCATTTCATCTGCCAAACAAAATACACTTTATTGAGATTAAAGAAAAACATCACATTTCATAGTTTTTTTAACTTAATTAATTAAAGAAATGAACAGATTTGGATATTTGCACAGTGGCGGCTGATCATCATGACGAGACACTGACTTGTACAGCGTGAGGTCGGTTTGGAGCTGCGTGGTTTTGGCGCTGACCCGTGGTGCATGCTGGGTATCCTGAGGGTGTCGCATCTCGATGGCTTCCTGAGGGCTCAGGTGCAGCGTGACCGGGATGACAGGCAAGATGCTGATATACCTGAGTACACACACAAACACACACACACACACACACTGTGTTAATCTGTGAATATTTATCGATGCTGCTGTACATTATGTTATTTACGCTGGATCTTGAGCCACACACACACACACACACACACACACACACACACAGTGTCCGGTGCTCACCTTTTAGCCAGCGTGATGTTGTAGTAGCTGAAGAGCGAGGGCCAGTAACGGAATGACAGTCGCCTCCACACCTCCTCGTCCTCCGAGCCCCACGTGATCTGAGGGCTGACCAATGGGATGGGAGCTGGGGCATCCACTCCCTGCGATTGGTTCTCGGGTACAGGGGTGGGATCAGGAGCAGGAAGTACACTGAGGGTGCTAGTCGGGTCTCCACCTGGGAACACAGGAGCCACACCCAGGTGAGGAGGAAGCCCCGCCTCTCCCAAAGGGCTCTGTTCAGACACCTGAGCGGCCAGGTAAGTCCTGAGACCGGCGGGGTCGGTGTACACCAGGATCCCGATCCAGATCACAGTGCCGACCTGCACACACACACGCACACACACACACACAGGTCACAGTGAGTGACAGTGGGTTCAGAGAGTGTTAGTTTCACAGAGAACTCTGAAGATTCGTCTCACCATGATGATGCGTTGTGCCAGACGGGTGCGAGCCAGGAAGTAGATCACACGGAGCCTCTTGGGTAAGCGCAGGTTCCTAAACGCTGGGGCCTGAAGCGTGATGGTGTGGGGGGAGGGACGAGGAGGGGGCGGGGCTTCTCTGTGGCGTAAGGGACCAGGTTTAGGAGGGGGCATCCCTGCCTCGGCTGGAAGACGCCTATTCAGATCAGCCAGCTGTGTGTGTGTGTGTGTGTGTGTGTGTGTGTGTGTGTGTGTGTGTGTGTGCACGCGTGCGTGTTGGTGTGTGCGGGAGAGAGTGAGGCAAACAGTAAATCTTCCTGAGCTGAGAGAGTTTTTAAGCATTTTTATTCCGAAACACACACATTCCTTTCTTGTTAAGTATTTCGTATTCTTAATAAGGTCTATTATACAAATATTTTTACATGTTGTTCATCATTTATCTTCTTTATTTAAAGCACAGGCAGGTGTAAGGACGAGTATCCGAATCCTGTGGAGTTACTTTTACTACTTTTGTGTAATAAAATGGAAGCATAACACTACTCTATTAAAAATAATTAATAAAACATACAAAAGAGTTCATTTCAGTGCTTAAAAATAAGAAAAGAGCAATACATGGTGTTACCTGTCCAGGTGTTTCTGTAAGATTATTGCTGATTATTTAATTATCTGGTTACTGTTCTGTCTGTTACGAACAGCACTTTGTAAAGAGGCCCCAGGGTGTGTGTGTGTGTGTGTGTGTGTGTGTGTGTGTGTGTGTGTGTGTGTGTGTGATCCTCACCTCCATGCGGCGGATGTCGATGGAGAGCACAGTGGTGAAGAAGAACATCTGCAGGAAGAAATCGGAGACCAGACCCACCACAGCGAACAGACAGAACTCCTACAACACGAGGAAAACACGGAACTGCATCAACCACAGACACACTGACAAACAGGTGCTTAGGCTGGGATTTGAAAGGAGATGCGAAACTAAACTGGGGCCTAAACAATGGAGCTAAATGCAGAGCCTTGGTTTTGTGTTTAATAATCAAACTGAACTAATCTCATTAAACACAGTGAAGTGGAGACGTTTTTAAGTGCTGACCAGGTTTTAGATTACTTTTTTTTTATATATATATATACACACAACAGTGACACCCAGTGGTCAAACCAGGAACTTTTTATTTCATTAACCTGACATATTACTGCCAACATTGACATTAGTTATAAAATAGTTCGCTCTGTTGGGTAAGCAAATTAGCAAGTTAACAGGACTCGAGCGTTGCATGTAGTTACATCTGGCCTTTTTTTAGCATTAATAATTTTTAAAATCGACAAAAATTTGAGTAAAATGTTAAAGGGCTTTTTATTATTTGAAACGGAAAACAATTAGTAGGAAACACATTATCATGGAACTTTTACAACCCTGTCTAGGTAATGATTAAGTACAACCCAACCCATTCTTACAATGCTAGTCTGTGTGTGTGTGTGTGTGTGTGTGTGTGTGTGTGTGTGTATTACCTGAATAGCAGGAACTAAGGTGAAATATCCAATCAGGATGATGACCAGCTCAGTGGCCATGTTCTTCATGATGGACCAGCTCTCACTGCTGAGGCCTGAAACACACACACACCTTTTACAATCATATACACATCAGGCTCATCAGTACTTTCATAACACTGATCGACCACACTGTTAACTAAATATTCTCTGATCTGTTTTTTTAAATATCACTGCAATGAGAAAATATAGCGCACTATGAGCTTAATAGGACAATGAGTATTATAATTATAGCTAAGCAACATGTAAATAATAAAGACTGGAATAATATTGGATAGGAAATTATATCGTGTCCAATCTGACTGATGTAGTATTTTAGGTCAGAATACTGATATCTGATAGAAATACTCAGTATTGGAGCTGTCATTTTTTTGGACTTCAGTTCATTTGTAATGTATTTATATTATAAACATCATGTACACAATCATAAAAAACAATCATGCATAGTGATTTATTTAAAATGCAGCAGAAGTGGTTTGCCGTTAATATCATGTCATGATAATGTCTTATGAAAGAGATATAACTTATTCTTTGTCTCATATTGACATTTATAATCAATTATTTATCACCAGTGCTACCTTGTGCAATTCGAAGTTTGACCTCCAGGTCCACGGGGGTCGACACCACAGACTTGGTGAGGACGAGAACGTTCTCGATCCCGATCACGACCACGAGGTAAGGAAAGATCTCCCTAGAGGTAAATAGGAAAAGAAAAAACAAAGCAAAAATAGGAATGAAAGAAATACAACTGAGACAAAAATAACTGCAACCACTTCAGTGCTGAATTTCAGAAGGTAAAAAATTTAATATTTAACTTTATTTCAAACAAATTAAAAATAAATATAAAACAGTAATTTGATTAAAAAAATTAAATAGAACAAAAGGAAGAACCATGCACTAGAAACAGTGTAACAAGTGAACAAAGTGCTCTAACTAGTATTGCACAATTTTTAGAGCAAAAAGTACAGAAGTGTGTGATTAAAACAGGTTTATAATTTTACTATCAAAAAAGCAGCACAGACTAAATTAGCTAAACTCTAATGTTCACATCTCATGTTCTAATTAACACGCACGTGATGCATAACTGGACTCTTCAGAGAGGGAGAGAGAGAGAGGGAGGGAGAGAGAGGGAGAGAGAGAGAGAGTGAGCAAGCGAGCGAGTGAGAGCGAGCAAGAGAGAGAGCGAGAGAGAGGGAGAGAGAGAGGGAGGGAGAGAGAGAGAGTGAGCGAGCGAGCGAGTGAGAGAGAGAGCGAGAGAGAGAGTGAGAGAGAGAGTGAGAGAGAGAGCGAGAGAGGGGGAGAGAGAGAGAGAGAGAGTGAGTGAGAGAGAGAGAGCGAGAGCGAGAGAGAGTGAGTGAGTGAGTGAGAGAGAGAGGGAGAGGGAGTGAGTGAGTGAGAGAGAGAGAGAGAGCGAGAGCGCGAGAGAGTGAGTGAGTGAGAGAGAGAGAGAGAGAGAGACAGCGAGTAACGCACCCAAACACACACACACACACACACACACACAGCCCTGTATGCCTCTTAATTTCTATGCTCTACACTGACTCATTGACTTAT
>JAQMYM010000019.1:95084-120584 GCA_030014255.1 Parauchenoglanis ngamensis
CCTCTGGACACACAGACAAACACATATACACACACACGCACCCCTGGACACACAGACACAATGACGCAAACACGGACACACACACACATGTACACTTGGAGACACACACACCTCTGGAGACACACACACACACACACAAAAACACACACCCCTGGACACACACAAACGTGTACACCTGGACACACACACACACACAACCATGGACACACACACACACGTGTACACCTGGACAAACACACACACACACACACACACACACATACATACCTGTGTGAGTTCCTGTCAATATATGCAAACACATTCAGTGCAGACGTGTGCCAATATTTTTGCACCAGAATAATCATCATATCTATAATCACACATTATTATTCTGTATTTTCATCAGCATATGAAAATGACTCACATCGTCCGGTCCTGACTCCTCCTCCTCTTCCACCTCGCTCCCCGGCCCCGCCCCCGGATGCTCCGCTCTGATTGGCCGGTGCTCGTGTTCGTGCGTCCCGTCTCTCGGTTTCTCGGCGCTCTTCGGTGGAGCGACGCCCCCCGGCCCGCAGATTTCCACCCCTCCCGCAGTGAAGACGCTCTCCTCGCTCGCCGCCACCACCACGGCCGTGTCGTAGTGGTAGGGGACGTTGCCGTAGCGACGGTGCGACCCGGTCTTGGGGAAGGTGAGGCCGAGTTTGCGGATGAGGCGCGGAGGAAAGCGGCAGGACTGGATGAGCTGCAGGAACACGCTGACCGGAGTGCCCACGTTACCGGCGGGCATGAGGGCGGGCGGAGTCAGCTCGGGCAGGGCGTGCAGGTCGGCTTCGGTGAAGAGCTCCGAGTGTGCGGCGGGACGCCTCAGCTCCGCCTTCGTCTTATACGGAAAAACATCTGGATCTGCGCAGGGAAAAGCAACAAGCGTGCGTCACTTCACTTACAGAAGAAACGTCCTCTCTGAAGTGACCTCCACATGTGGAGTTAAACATCTGTTTAAGAGCTGCAATGAGTCATAAAAATATCACTTTTTAAACAGCAACCTTATTTTTTTAATTTGAGCTTTTTCACTTAATGTGGCTCATTTTAAAGTTAGAAATTTAAAACATCTCTTTAGACTCCCTGTTTTTCCTTTAGAAAAACTCCTAAATTGGTGAAACCTTACTTTTGTGCAAGTGCAATAAGCTACAGGAAGTGATACACATGCATACGCGCACACACACACACACACACACGCGCGCATACACACACACACGCGCGCATACACACACACACGCGCATACACACACGCGCATACACACACACGCGCGCATACACACACACGCGAAACAGCTAGATATCAGCTACAGCTAAAAAATAGATATGTTTCAGTCATAAAATCAATTTAATATAAAACTAACTTCTACTACAACTTACTGTGGTTCAGTTTCAATTTCAAATTCTTTTTTAAACACATTCTTACATTATTTTTATAGTTTTATTTTTGCAATTTGTGATAATTACTAGTAATTATTACATATTATTACATTAATTTATACAATTTATGAATTGAATTCGATATGTATGTATTTAACTTCCTGGCCGGAAAAAAATAATAATCAGAAAACTGAAATAAAGAAATCTAGGAGGTTTAATTAGATGTTCATTTTGTGAATCACAGTTTCTCGAAGGTTTGTTCGGAGCTGCTGGATTATTACAGGGTTAGAAGCAGTTTTTAAAATGACAGATTGTATCTTTAATGGGAAACAAACAGCGGGACAGCTGAAGAGTTCATCCGGATTCAGACTCACCGCTGCGATCGGACACTTTAATCCTCCGGATCAGACACCGCTTTGTGAGCCAGTTTCCCTGCGAGTCGATCCACGGATTTCCGCTGTACATGTTCACAAAGCGCCCCGCTTCGGTCCCCCTCACAGACACCACACAGCAGCACGAAGCTTCGGCTTTCACCTCACTCCTTCTCGCGCCTTCTTCAGCACCGTCATCGTCCTCCTCTGTCCTTTTCTGTGTCTGTCTCTGAGCATATTCTGCTTCCGTTGTGTTTATTCTCACCTCCGGTCTGTGTCGGTAATGAAAACACAAAACTCCTCCGCTTTCGATAAACTGGCTGAAATAATTTCTCAGATCAGCCGAGCGAAATTTTACAGGAATGTTGTTTACCACGAAATATACTCCATCTTCTTCCCCACAGGCCGCCATCTTTGTTTTGAGAGTCTCAACCGGAAACCGGATGTTGATGATTTTACAGTAAATAAAAGTCGCAAACGTAAACAAATGCTATTGTCTGACACAGTACACACACACACACACACACACACACACACACACACACACACACACACACACACACACACACACACACACACACACACGCTAAAGAAATTGTTAAAAGATCTCAGTAGATTTATTATAAACATGCCGAGTCAGATTTTAGTCCTTGTCTCTTTGTTTGACTGTAGTTGCCATGACAACAGTAAACACAATCAATATTTTGTAAGTTATTTAATCATTATTAGGGCAAACATTTTATTTATAGATGTAAATAGCAATTTTATTTACTTTATTTGAAACTTTTTTTATTTAATTATTTTTATTTTTTGTCTTTGTTTGAATTTACTCCATATTTCTCTTTCATCTTTTTCAGTGTAGTTTAACTGGTTAATGGTGACTTGGTATATTGATTTTTGTGTAGTAAAATGTAGTAATTGTGTAGTAATTCTGTGCTGTATATCTTTACATTAATGCAATGCAAAAAAAAAAAAGAAAAACAACAGTTCTGCTTTCTACATAAGAAACATTATTGATATAAAAACAACGTCATAAAAAAGCAGATCAGGTCCTAAGTGTATTAATGTCTTATTTTATTTTCGAATGTCTCAGAATATAATTTGCATGCTTGTTTATCTGAAATACAATTGTTTTTGTTTTTTCCTTCTTCTTTAAACAGAACAGTCTAAGAGCACTGTCATGGAGCACTGTGGGCCTTTCTCCACCGGGCTTTTAGAAATGACATGATTTACAAAACAGCGCACTACAGAGCGAATTCGCTGTTATTTTTAATTCTTCACCTTAATTCTTTTTAAAACGGATAATTCCATAGCATTTTTAATTTGTTGTAATCAAACGCGCCGTCAGAGCTTTTACAGCTGCATTTAAAAAAAAACTAGGGTCCAAATTGAACATTTTGTACTTCTTTATATCTTTTGTGTCCACATTTAACACTTAAAAAAAACTTCAAATGGATTTTCACTAGAAATGAAATCATCAGGCCATGTTTGAAAAGTATCACTTTTTATTAAAATAGATTACACCAGTCATCTGTGCGTGTGCATGAAAACAAACCGAAAAAAAAAACAGAACAAAGGGAACAGAAGGTTGTATGTTTATTGCAGGTGAGGGCGGAGCCTCTCTGTGGAGTCTAAACCATGCACGAGGTTATGACTTTAACATGATCCATACAGTGCGAGTGCAAAATGGAGATTTAATTTCATGTCATCCAGTCAATATTAATGAACCCAAACCATCTTTATTACATCAGAAGTGACAGAACTCTAATAAATTAGTGTGATAAAATCAGGATTTAATTCCTGATATATAAAACACTGGCACAGCACAGGACTGCATGTCAGCATTGTCTTCTCCTGTCCTGTAACAGCAGCAGGTCTGACGCGGTGTTTGTGTGTGTGTGTGTGTGTGTGTGTGTGTGTGTGTGTGTGTGTGTGTGTGTGTGTGTGTGTTTCAGCTCAGGGGCCTGCAGAGTCGAGTGTGACGCTGAGTCTCAGGCCGACGGGGATGTGATCGGTTAAAGTCGCGAGCTGGGTGATGTACGTAAACTCCTCCACGTCCTGAAAGACAAACAGAGGAAAAGAAATAAAAACATGAAGCTCAGATTTACTTGTTTTTGTCCTACAAATGAAATTCTACAGAAATGAAAATCCCTTCTGAGAAATGAGAATACACGCTGAAGTGATTTTAGTGAAAATAAATATAGCTGTTCACACGTTGTGCCAGTTCTTTCTTACGTTTCCATAGTAACAGCTCATTCAGAGGGACGGGTAAGAAGGACCCTTCTAGAAAGTTTTAAAAAATCGTTGACGTGGTGAAGTTTCGTGTCAGGAGAAGTGTGTTTACGTGACGTTCATCTCCCGTGTCAGAGGGAAAGCTGTAACTTTGTTTTCTGAGTTTCTCAGTAACACGACAAGCTGCGTTTTTTCTCTTCTAAAATTTAAGTTAGAATAAAGAGCATCTGGAGAGACTGTTTACAGCTGCTATAACGTAAACGACAACTGGAATTAACTAGTTTCACAACAGGAAATGTAGCTATAAAAACTACATGTTCTTTAATAAATAAAAATGTTGCTTATTGCCAAGTTGCTGTAGTATAAGCCTATTTTAAAACAATGCCACTATTAGTTATTAGGTAGCTCCTACTGTAATGAATAAGATTCCAGAGAAATGAAATCTGAATCACTCGGCTGTTGTTCTGTATATGAGGCCTCGCAAAACTAAAAGAAGAATGTGAACCGGATTGTCTGGTCTGCAGCCGTAAAGCACAGCGTGAGGCAGAACGCAGGCAGCTTTCCATCATTCACACGGCGCACAGGAGGGAACACGCAGAGCCTCACAAACACAGGCAGGAAGCAGCGACTGCGGTGAAGATCGCTTTCCTCCGTGTGTGTGTGTGTGTGTGTGTGTGTGTGTGTGTGTGTGTGTGTGTGTGTGTGTGTGTGTGTGTGTCATTCTTCTAAATACACATGATGTCTTGCCCAGTCATTTCTAATACTAATAATAATAACGTGCTGTGCATTAGATTATTTCTTTATTTGTAAAATAACGTATTTCTTTGTTTTGATGTGCATCATTGTTAAAATACACTTAAAAGTATTACGACAGAGACATAATACGCCGTCATAATATTACAACTTTATTCTCCAAATATTACGACTTTTTCCTCAAACCTTTCTCAAAATGTTGCACATTTTTTCCTTGAAATTTTACAAAAAAATTTTATTTAATTAAAAAAATTTTAATTAAAACATTTTTTCTCTAAATATTGCAATTACTTTCCTTGAAATATGATGACTTTAAAAAAAAAATAAAAAATATTATGAGATTTCTTTCTCGAAATATCATTTTTGTTCTTGATATATTAAGAAATTATTTTAAAATATTCTGACTTTTAAATAAATATTATAAGACTTTTTTCTCAAAATATTGCAACCTGATTCTTGAAATATTCTGCCTTTGATGTTTAAACATTGTGACTTTTTCTCATAATGTTGTTACTTTTTTTTCTCATGACTTTATTTCTAAAGATGTTAGTCACATCAGGAGTGATTATTCCTGTGTGAGTAATATCTGAGCCCGGCAGGACAGGAGCGAGTCAGTGAGCGCGAGGAGACGTTGAAGGGCTTTGAGTTGTGCGGCGTCTCACCGTGCGCCAGCGCTCAGTCAGACTGCTCTCCCTGTACAGGATGTAGTCGATGCGGCGGCCCACCCAGGCCTCCCCGGGTTCGGGGTACTCGAGAGGCGTGTCGCCCCGGGGGACGGGGGGCGCCAGGTACAGTTTACGCAACTCCTGGTTTTCCAGAGTCCTGCAGAAATCATAACACCATCATAAACGTAGATGCGCTTTGAGAATCAGCCGAAAACCGAGAACCATCGGATTAAACTTTATTTAAAAACTACTGAGATTCAAATCGTTTTTAAACCGAAACACTTTACAGTTAAACTCTTTCACAGAAACATCACATTATAAATATAATCAAGTACAAACTCAAAGCCTAACACAAGAAAAAACAGACAAGGCTCTTTATGCTTAAACATTTCTTTTTTTAAATCTTTGGCATTTGGTGCAGGCTCCAAAATTATTGGCACACTTGGTAAAGAGGGCTTTAATAGCGATTATGGAGGGAAAATGTCTTTGTGGGTAATTTACACTTAATCTCCTCACTGACAGAGAGGAGGAGGCTCACAGGAGAGGATCTGCAGAGGAACCGGACTGAGGGACCGTCTCAGGTTCCTCACTCTGGATTCTCCAACCTCATCGAGCGTGACAGGAAAAAAGTGCTGTTGTGTTAGCGAAGAGCGCACTAAACATGAAGGTGCCAATACTTATGATACATCAGTTTTTGTTGCAAAATGTTTTGTTTTTATTAGACTTTTTATTTTCTTAGAATACATTTACGTCAGTTAAATGCTAGACTTCACTCGTATTTACAGCATGACATTCGTTCATACGTTTTAAAAAAAAAACTCCATCTTTACCAAGGGTGCCAATAATTCTGGAGCTGACTCTGTGTTTTATTATAAAGCTGTTTTTTAATTTATTTTTGGCTTAAAAAGTACCATCATGAAGTCTTTAATAATCAAGAAAACCTCATTTATAACTGAAACTGATTTAATTCCTCCGGTACAACATGTGTTTTATTAATGAAGTGATTAATTAATCAATTAATTTGTTTATTAATCATTTAATGAATTAATGTGAATGAGGTTTACCTCTGCAGGTTATCTGGAGTGTTTACATCCTCATCGTATAATGTAGGCTGCTGTAACAGAGTTCCTGACGAGTGGCGGACGGAGAGGAAAAACAAACATCAGAAACAAACAAAAAAAAATGAAATGTTGTTCGTTAATTAATAAAACAAGGCAAAAAAAAAGGGGGGGGCAAACGGCTGTGGTAACAGTTACTCGCTTCATCACACTACGCTGTCACAGATTATTTTACTCTAAGAGCACAACACACACACACACACACACACACACACACACACACACACAAATACACAAACACACACACGAGTCCTCTTACAACAGAAATTTGCCGACAACACATCATCCTCTGTCCTGAAGGTGTCGTGTGTGTGTGTGTGTGTGTGTGTGTGTGTGTACCTATAGCCCAGGGTTTCTCTCGACCCGCCGCGGCTCTGCAGGGATCTGTGTAGTTGTTAAACAGAGTGTGTTTCTGCTCCAGATCGTCACCTGCACAAAAAAAACAAAAACAAGGACAAGAAACTGAGCAAAACTCGCACAGTGAGTAGTGTTCATGACAAAATGTTAATGATAACAGAGGACTTTACTGTATATCCACTGAACACACCACACCCAGCGTACAGGTCGCACAGTGAGAGTGTAATAACAGTGAAAGTGTTTTACACACCATTAAGTCATTAACATTATTTACATTATTTAATGTAACATTTATCATTAATAAACAAGATGTCATCGTTATAAGTGCTCATTTATGACCTCACTTCTGATTATGACTGAGCGTCACGGATGATCATGTGATGTACTCTAACGCTGATAATCACAATAACGCTTCTAACGTCATAGTTACTGAGTCAGAAAGGTCACCATGGCAACAGTCCATCATTACTGTCACTACTCTTCACACACAGTGCTGCGCAAAGATTAGTGAAAAAATAATTAAGCGATAAAAAATGAACAGATTTGCAAACATAAGTGGAAAATAAAATGAAATATATATTACACCGTAAAACAAATATAAATAAAGAGATTTGTGATAAAATAGGTGACAGAAAATAAATGCAAGGATTCTTAGAATAATAAAAGAAAGTTAAAATAAAAAATACGGAAATAACAGAAAGTATACTGTGCATAAACTAAAAAGAAACATGACCTGAAATAATTTTCCTTCAGATAATTTTAGAATAATATTTAAAAAAATGAGTGTAAGGGGATTAAAAAAAAGCAAAAATATAGAATCAAATGAAATATTTAATATAATGTAGAAATTTTAGAATAATTAAATAAAGAAAAAAATCAAAACAAAGATAAACTAAACATGAGCAGAATAAAATAAAGAAATATAATAAAATGAGCTATAAAAGAGTTTTAAAAAGAATAAAATAAAAAGATTTTAAAATAGACAAATATAGAATAAAATGCAAATGTAAATAAAAAATATATTAAATAAGATTTTTCAAATAAAGATACAATAAAAAAAGACAAAATTATGATAAAGAAATGACAAATCTACAATAAAATGAAACATAAAAGAAAATTATTTTAGATGAATAAAATAATGATAGAAATTAAAATATCAATTCTGAAACAGAGGAATGTGTGTATTTTACTGTATTGGTGTATATAACAGAGGAAGATTGATTTAAAAAATTGTAAAGAATGTCCAGCCGTCAGGATTTCTGACGTACCCGGAGAGCAGTTGTCGAAGTTGAAGTCTCCACAGAGCACGTCGAACACCACCACCTCGTCCTGCTGCCTGCTCGTGGTCTGGAACTCGCCGATCCACTGCGCGATCATGTCCAGCTGCTCACAGCGGATCGCTCCATCTCCTAAAAGCGAGAGGAAAAAACCGCACGAGCGTGTTCACCAGCTCCTCAGAAACGAAACGTTTCCGACGAGGCGTCTGAGATAAAAATACCACGTGAGAAACGTAAAACCGTCCTACCTTCTGGAGCGTGAAGATGAGTGCAGTTAAAGAACCCCACCATATTCTTCTCTCCCGTCTGTAATCCGGTTTGTACCTGACAAGCAAACCGCCCCATTTTAGAGGCCATGAGCACATTTATCGCACCGGATACGGAAAAATCATTCATTAATAATTCGCAAATGTTCGTATCGTCCTGAGTTTGATTACATTTCCATATGAGGAAGCTCACTAATGTGAAACTCACGTGATTGTGTATTATTTGATGAGTTATTGAGGCAGTAATACTAGCTGTTTAATGAGAACAAAAGTAATGGCACCCAATAACGAGAGTAAGCAGTAGTGCGCGTCTGCAGGAGCTGACGCACGCGCCTGGCACTAGGCAGGTGCTCTTATACTGATTAGTCGCGATTTTGACGTTTTCAGCTCTCTTTGCCTTTTATGGAGGTCTGTGGGCGTGGTCAAATACGAATCTGAAGTGAACGCACTTTGTAATCTAGAGCTGATTGGCGTGTATAAACATACGCACGTGAGTGCGAAGAAACTTAAACTGTAATTTTTAGTTCCGTTTGGATAGAAAACATTTACACGTCACTTCAATATTAGAGTGATAAACAAGGCCAGATATCTGAGATAACAAAAAGACCGTTATAGACACGTGAGCTTTAACAAGTTAGCAATCTAACATGCAAAAAATCTCCAAGGAAACAGCGCCTCTGTTGCTGTTTCTGAGGTCTTGTGTACGGGGGGTGTTAAATCAGTGTTTCTGTACGTAATCAGCGTGTGCACCTTGACAGAGAGCAGGCCCTTAGCGGCGAGAGCGTCCTCTCCTCGGCTGTTGGGGAAGCAGCGGTACTGCGCCTCCATCACCGGGTAGCGACTGGCCACCAACAAGCCGCTGTTGAAGAACTTAAAGCTGGAGCCGGAGCTGCAGGCGTACACGCCCACGTCATACAGGATGTGACCATAGAGCGGAGACAAAATCTCAGCCAATTTGGCCGCCGCCCTCTTATCAAACACTTCCTGCAGGCACAGTATGTCGACGTTGGCTGGGAACAGAGCCGACACCTCCAGAGGCGTGTGTAACACTCGGGGAGGCTTCACGTGGCTCCCGTTCACCTGGAGTTCGTGTGTGTGATTGCTTGCTACGGCGCCTCCAGTGGACGTTTGGAGATTTTCTTTATCGGCACCCACAGCCTGGTCCTCTCTCACTGGTGGTGGATTTGCAGGAACGTTCCCATCCTGTTCTGGCGTCACCGGTTGCGTCTGGGCGTTACCGGTGCCGTAGGAGGCGGAGCCTGCGTTCAGGAGGCTGGAGGACGGGCTCAAGGCGGCGGAACTACTTGGCGAGTCGACGAAAATACGGATGTGTGGCCGGCTCACGCCCTGCACGATGTTGCGCCCGACGGCGATCGCCCGCTGCTGCGTGTGAGCCAGGTTGTTAAAGCGCGCCAGGCCCCCGGGCAGGAGGCACAGATTAGCGCTTAAAAACCCAAACGTCAGCTTTCCAGACTCCTCCCACCCAGCGTTACGGTCCTGCATCTTAATAGTCGCCTCCCGCTGCCTGTAAGAGAAGGGACGGCGCGCGTACTGAAGCGGCGCCCACAACAGGAAACCCAGCAATGCGAACGGCGCCGAGATGATAAACAGGAAGAGGAAGAGCAGAGAGCCAAAAAAGACCACGAGTGGGTGGAGGTAGCACTCTTCCTCCCGTCTCCGCCTGCGCTCCAGCGTCGTGGACACGCACACGGCGATGAGACGGTCCAGGAACCAGAAGCAGGGGAAGATGAGGCCCCATCCCAGGGCGTGAAGAGCCCCGACGAAGCCATTAGGGAAGGGGGATTCTCTCAGAGGCATGCCTCGGCTCACAACACCACAACAAGGACACGCAGCACCTCAGGACACGTCCGATCATCTCCCGTCTGCCACGCTGTTTTCATCCAAACGTCCAGCCTGAGCCGAGCAGCCACCCTGCGAGTTTAACAAAAAAAGCACAAGTATATAGTAAAGGAAATCTCCAACACGCTCAGTCTAACCTGCAGCAGATCTGTGGAGATCCGGGGAGGCTTTCCTGCGATGACAACAGAACGGAAAAACATCTTTACTCCGCATTCACTTATCCTGGAAGTCTAAGGGCAGAAGTTCATGTGTTTGAAAAATAAATCTCCACATCTGTAGCACTGGTTTGCTTAAATACTATTCACTAGAGACGGCTGTAGGAATAGATTCAAAACCCTGGAGTTAATTCTACTGTAAAAACTACTGAATGACGGATTTAGACTAAAACCGCAGCATATTGTACTGTATTACTGCAGGCTTTAGTAAGACATCCTCTCATGCCTGCTTCTTCCTCACACCTTTATTCTTCCTGTGAAACAGCTGTAGCTTTGAGCTTATGTTTTATAGTCGCGTATGTTATACTTTACACTTTAACTACTGCCCTTATTCTTTCATCATAAGTTTGAAATAAACGATTTTTTTTTCTCTGTGCAGGAAAACGAGTCAAATGTGTTAACTTTCATCAGCCACAGAGATCATATGGATGTCTATTCGATTAGTTTAACATATTCACTTCAATGACCTATTTTTAAATATGAACTTGAATCTGCGTTCTTCCGGATAGCTAACATGACCAGATATACACGCTGAGATCATTTTATAAGTCGATATGAGTTCAAATGTCACATCAATTTATAATTAGATACTCAAACGTCAATATCTGGTGTTTTACAGTAAAGATGTAATTCCTCCTCAAGTCTGAACTGAACTATATATAGTTATATATTAGTGGTTTTGTAGTATAGTTGAAGGCAGAGAAGCAGTGAAGTTTAAATAATCCAACAGATTTGTTTACTGGAGTAGTGAAGGACTTTCACCCCTGATAAATAAACGCACCGTGCTGTCGGTAGAGAGAAAGCTATCTCAGGGTGAGACGAGGGCAAGAACAGACATGCACACAGTAATCCAGCCCTCGCCATCTGTCCACCCTTCACCATCTGCAATCAGCACACGAGAGAAAACAACGCAGACCTATGAGCTAACCACAAGCTCCTGCAACGCAGCGATCACACAAAGCGTTTCATAAGTGCAGAGAACAATTACCTGGATCAAGGTGTGGTCATTCGGGCAACTTGGAACTGCATATCAGGAAATGTTTTGCTCTGTGTCCTGTTTAGAAACACGAACGAATCATGAGACTTGAAATCCTGAGCTCATTGAATCATTCAGTGCTTTCACACTTTTACAGCTCCATTGATAACAACTGAATCACAGGTTTAGCACTGTGAAGTCAGTGTTGCCAGATCAATGGGTTTTACCTCCCGCAGAATTGCTTTTTAGGTCCACAGGACGCGTACGTTAGATCATTTATTCATTTGTTCATCTGCAGTAAATGGGTTCTCGTTGTCTGGTGGATCCCGAGTCCGTCCCAGGGTGCAGGTGGAACATCTGGACAGCTTGCCAGTATATTACACACATTTACTCATTAGGGGAATTTGGGATCTTCGATCCACCAACTGACATGTTATTTGGAGGTAGGAGGAAACCGGAGAACGTGGAAGAAACCCAGACAGACGGGAAGAACATGCACAGCTCCACTCAGACTGTAGCCTGAGCTCCAGATCAATTATATCTATATTAGTAAAATAATTAAGTTATTAGGATGTAATTACATTACTTAAGCCTAAAGGTCTCTGCATGCAGTAATGGCCATGTGCTGTGATCTCCTGTCCTAAATGTGGTACACGTGAATTCTGCGATTTACTCCACAATATTCCCATAGCTATATTTTATTTATGGCAGCATGAGCAGTAATACAAGAGCATTTCCAGACCTGGTTAAAGAGCTGTTTAGAAAGTCCTGCATGTTTAACACTGATTTGATAAGAAAATGCCCAGTAGCCCATGTTATGATGGTCCAGGTGCTGCAGGTAACAAGCAAGCTCAGCTGTTTGAACTCATGTTCTACCGGTTTGATCAGTCATGAGTGAACAGGATATTTTCACGGTGATCTCTGTAACACACACCTGGCAACCCTGCACACCTTCCTGCACCAATACCTGATCCAACTCATTAAACAGCCTTCGTTTTGGATTAAATATGTGCATTTATGAGATTAGAGTTCACTCCAGAATTCCCCAGGAATGTCTAAAAGCTCAGAAAAGTAAAAAAAAAAAAAGGAAAGAAAAACAGGTCGGCATCATGCAGGGGCGGAAATGCAGCAGTGACTCCTGAGGAATGAATCAAAAGCCTATCAAATAAACAGGGAGAGCCTGATGGGCGATGACGTCAGAGCGGAATCGCGGAGCCTCGTTGCGGATTCGACTCGCGGAATCGATTCCTAAATGTTAAAAGCAACGTGATGATGGAGCTGCCGCGCGCGCCTTCGAGTAAAGATCCAAGATTCGACTCTCGAGACGAACACCGGCGGACCTACACCTCCATTTTCCCTTTTACGTTTACGGCTGAAATTTTCCTGAACAGGGGTTGCTATAGGTGTTAGCCAGCGAGCTAGCTGAAGTTTACCTGGTGTACTCACCTGACTGAGGATTGCTTTTTTATTTGCTGCTCCAAAATGCGGGTGTTTAAACACGAGCCACCACAAGAACGGGACACTGACTGCAGTTTACTCGTTTCCTCCTCTCCTCTCCTCTCCTCTCCCTCTCTCTCTCTCTCTCTACAGCGGTTTTGTTCACGCGGGAAGCTCCGTATTAGGTCAGGCTCGCGCCCCAATGCGCGTTCCCGCGGCTTGTATTTAAGGTGTGGTGGAGGCAGAGCTAGGCTAAATGTTTTACCTCACAGCTTTAAACACACGCGCAAGTGTCTCTGCACTAAAACCTCCTACACGAACCACATGAGCTAATAAATGTTCCGTTCCATTCAGTTTTATTTATCACAAAGCCGCTTTACAGAAATCCGGATGTGGATTTGAGGGAAAAACTCCCTGACAGAAAAAAAAACTCGACACAAAATGGTGACACCCTGTGTTGACAGGGCAAATATGAATCATTGTCATTAACTATGTTATAAACAGGACTTTCCTGAATGCGACAGTGAGAACAGTGGTGGTAAAAGTACAAATACCATACTATGAATATACTCCACTACAAGTAAAAGTCCTGCATTCAAAACCTTATGCTACTAACAGCAAAGCATCATATTCTATAAGATCATCATACACTGTATGAACAGAAGTATTTGGACACACTTCTTAATTATTGAATTCAGGTGTTTCAATCAGACCCATTGACACAGGTGTATAAAATCAAGCACCTACCCATGCAGTCTCCATTTACAAACATTTGTTAAACAAAATGGGTCATTCTGAAGAACTCAGTGACTTCAAGCGTGGTGCTGTGGTAGGATGCCACTTTTGTAATAAGACAGTTCGAGAAATTTCATCCCTGCTGGTCAACTGTAAGTGGTATTGGCAAGTGGAAACATTTAGGAACAACAGCAACTCATCCACAAAGCAGAAGACCATGTAGAGTCACAGAGGAACGACTACGAAGGTCCGTGGTGCGTAAAGGTCGCCAACGTTCTGCTGATTCCACAGCTGAAGAGTTCCAAACGTCCACTGGCATTAATGTAAGCACAGAGCTTCATGAAATGGCTCCATACAGACATGGTTGGATGAGTTTGGTGTGGAAGAATGTGACTGGACCGCACATCAATCCCATCGAACACCTTTGGGATTCACTGGAACAGAGATTGCGAGCCGGGCCTTCTCAGCCAACATCATCATAAATGCTCTACAGAATGAATGGGCACAAATTCCCACAGAAACACTACAAAATCTTGTGGAAAGCCTTCCAAGAAGAGTGGAAACTGCTATATCTGCAAAGGGAGGACCAACTCCATATTAAAGTCTATGTATTTGAATTAAATGCCATTAAAGTCCCTGTTGGTGTAATGCTCAGGTGTCCCAATACTTTTGTCCATATAGTGTACATTGTACAAGGTATAATACATAATGGTTTGTGGAAAGTCTTTTTTAATAAAAGTCTTTGCTGTATTAATACCCCATATACACCGCCATTAATATGATCTATCCAATAAACAAACAAACAAACAAACAAATAAATGAAAAAAGCTAATTTTGTGAAAGAAAACTTGTGTTGCTACCTGTTTATATTATTAGGCTTGAATTAATTAAAGTACAACAAAACAGGATTCCAAATGTCAAAACTTTTTTGATTGCTCCTGAGAATTTGATTTTTCGAGTTTAAGGAAAGGTATGTTTTCAATTCGTCGTGAAGCTTTAGGTGGGTTCAATACAACAAGATTCTTCTCTGAGCTAACAGCAATGCAAAAGACAAAACATCTTTTATTTTGTTAGTTATTAAGATGATTCTCCTGGAACTCCAACAGTGGTGAAGTCAAAGCTAGGTTGAATTCCTATTGTGAATGCTTCTGACAAAGTTTTAAACACCATGAACCAAAATCCTGTAGGCTCAGGCCACTCCCAGAACATCTATCACACTTTTCCTCCACCCTAGCGTACAACTTTGCTGACCTGGCTTTGGGTACAATGAATACCTTAAAGGATATTTTCCTCAAGTATGATCTGGTATTTTGATTCCAAGTTTCTCTGTCCATTTGGATCTAATCTCCATTTGGAGATTAAAGCCTTTTGAATGTACTGAGGTTCCTAGAATGGCATCAATTCCTGGTTTTAGCTGTAAATCGCGGAAAGCTGTGCAATGCACACTAATAAAGTAACAAATTTGTAAATAGTAGAATACCAGAGTTTGCAAGCTTATGTTTGGTAGACAAAAAAAATTAATGCTGACAAAAGTGCCATTGTTATAAAGATCCTTAAATTCATGAAGGCCCGATTTCTGCCACTTCGTAAAAGCAGAGACTAGTTTAGCTGATTAAGAATCTAGTTTAACAGAGTCTATTTTAAATCTATAAAGTGTATCTATAAATGTTAAATCTACATATTTTGCACACTCTGTTAATAGTTTTTTAATACATATTCCTATTATTCCAATTTTTTCTTTTGTACCATTGTCTGCACCATAATACCAACACAAATTCGTCGTTTGCATAAAAACTTGGCAATAGACAAAATTCTGATTCTGATAAAGTAAATGCATCATAAACTCATGATCAGTAATATTAGGTGGCTAGCTTTTTGCTAACAAGACACACTCACTAGTATTTCACTAGTACTTTGTATGAAAACTACATGATTCCCAGTTCAGAAAGAAAAAAGCCTGAAATAAAGAAATTAGAGAGTAGTGATGAAAGCTTCCAGATGGTTCCAGTGCACATTACAGGCCTCTAGTGGTCAAAAATATACATAAATATGAGTGAAAATGTAGATGACAGCACTGTGTGTGTAAATGTGTACTAATAAAGCTCAAGAAGAATTAAAAGGCTGGTGTAAGGCTTATTAGATAAAGGCAGGATATTAAATTTTTATCACTTAGACAAACTTTGAATAATATACATGGGTGTTTGTAATACTACTATATGTACTTAGGTTGTGTTGCTTTTACAAGTCACTGATCAGTGAGATTAAAATCTACAGAAGAAAAGCGTGGGGATGAACAGCAGTGCAGTTCTGCTGGGATTACTTTTCAGCTGATGAGTTGCCGTCTGTGGCGAGATGGGATGTCTCCCCGACGTGCTGAGATCTAAGCAGAAACATGAGTGTCTGAGGAAGGAATGGGGAAGATGAGCTGGGGGTCATCTGCACAGCAGTGGTATGAGAACCCCAGTGAGGATGTGACCTCACCAATAGGTTGAGTACAGACAGTAAGATTATTACAGTGCAGATCTGTGGGCCCTATTTATAATAAACCATTATTTCTTTCAGCTAAACTAGTCTCTGTTTTTATGGAGTTGAAGAAATCAGGCCTTCATGAATTTAAGGATCTTTATAACAATGGCACTTTGCCAGCTTTAATTTTTTTTGTCTACCAAACATAAGCTTGGAAACTCTGTTATGCCACTATTTCAAAATTTGTTACTTTATTCTTATGAATCGTACACCTTTCCATGATTTACAGCTAAAATCATGAATTGATGCTATTCTAGAACCCTGAGTACATTCAAAAGGATTTAATCTCAAACACTCATGTCAATATAATGGCTTTTAAAGACATAAGACTCGATAGGGTAGACTGACAGGACGACCAAAGAGCTGTCTATGGAAGAAAAGCATGTCATTCTAAAGCTGAGGAAATGGGGAAAATTGTTCAGAGGTTTTACAAAAACATTGGACATAGCCAGTACCACAATTTGCAATGTCCTGCAAAAGAATGAAACCCCTGGTCTACTGAGCAACAGGCATCAAACTGTTCATACAAGGAAAACAACAACTGAGGACAGACACACGGTGAGATCATTAAAGAAAAAAACCAAAACAACAATCTGTAACATCATTACCAACCTCCAAAGATTAGGGGTGGAAATATCACAGTTCTCTGCTTGACGCAGAACAATAATATAGAGGCTGTACTGCAAGATGCAAACCGCTCATCAGCAGTAAATATCAGAAAACCAGATTGGAAATAAAGTACATAGATGAACTACAACAGTTCTGGAACAAAGTTTTATGGGCTGATGAGACAAAGATGAACCTCTATCATGTGATGGAAAGGCCAAGGTATAGAGAAAGAAAGGATCTGCTCATGATCCTGAACATACAAGCTCATCTGTGTAGCATGGTGGAGGTTGTGTCATGGCTTGGGCTTGCATGATTACTTCTGAATCTGGCTTAATCATTTTTATTGATGATGTAAATCATGAGGTAGTCACAGAAACCCCACAAAACCCCCTCGCACGTCCCTGAGCTGCTGCTCAACGTCATCATCCTCATCACCAACATCAATGCTCTGATTCCCACCAGCTGGTTTAAAAACCTGAAGCTCCTCCTTCTCGGCACGGGGATCATTTAGACAACAACTAAATGATGCTGTGGTAAAAGCCTGGAAAGGCATAACCAATGAACCCTCCCACCACAAATGCTGTACCACAATTTCTTATTACAAACTAGTTTAACTTAATTTAACTGAGTTTAGTGTATTTAAATTAGTTTAATTTACTATCTTCATAATTTTTTTCTATTCTTAATAATTTTTTCTATTATTCCTATTTTCTTAATCTCATTATTTCTTCTATTTCACAATCTTGGATTAGGCCAGATCTGTCATTTCACTGCACCTTGTACCTACTGCACCTTGTATTACTGTTTGTGACAAATACAACCTTGAAATCTTGAAATCTATAAATCTTTTATCCTTAGTAAAATTTTTGTTACTGAACAGGGTCAAAATGTTATTAAAAGTATAGCAACATGGAGAAGATTCCTACAGAGAGACAACTGTGTCTATCTACCTCTATAAGTGTAAGGAAACATTATAAAATGATATATTAAGAGAAACATAGACTATACTTAGGTATCAGCCGCAACTCTAATTAGCTACCGATAGCTAACTGTAGTCACACTAGTGAGATGGCTAGCAGCTGTAGAAGTATTAAAAATATTTTTTGCTTATGTTTTTCTTGTTGTTTGTTTTGCCATCTTTTGTAAATAAGATTATTGCTTATGTAATATTTAATATTACTATGCCTGACTGCTCATGTAAAATCATTGGAATCATGCACACTTTGTGTTTGTGGGACATGAGCATATGGAGAAGTGAACTTGCCTTGCACCAGTAGATTGGAGAAACAGGTTGGTTTCCTGTTAAGGCCTTACCTGCCTAGCAACAGAAAGGCGCCTCACCATATTAAAGGAAGTTTTACATTTCAGAGAGTCCGTGCATAGGATAGGAGATAATGATGGCAAAGCAGAACTACTGAGCTGCAACAGCCAATCAGAAAACAGATGATGCAATGATGTAGGAAGAACAGGACTATATAAGAGACTTTACAACTCTAGGAAAGTACCTTCTGGGTGAACTGTCTTATTTGACTGTCTTGATCCAAGATGGTGGCACGGCAGTAGCACGGAGCAGCCACTCATGATCCGAAATTGTGCTATTTTGTGCAATATTCTTCTTGTCATGACGTCTATGGAATATGGACACCGAAACAGTGTTCATGTCTCCCCATGCCAAATATTGCTAGACATCAAGGAACAATCAAAAACTGACCTGCAGGATGACCTGTTGGAGATGCTACACGTCTTCGGGTTGCTGCAGAAACTAGGCCTCCAGTCCTCGGTGTCGCATGATGCCTGCAGCTGGGGCAGGGTCCGCCATAAGCGGTGTGCAAGGAAGTGGAAATGCATTAAATGGGTGGGGGTCCATGCTAGACTAAGAGATAATCCCAGCCAGCCAGCCCTTCCATCCATTCTGCTCTCCAATGTCTGCTCTCTGGACAATAAAGTGAACTACATCTGACTTCAGCAGACTACCCAGCATGAGTTTGGAGATTGCTACGTCTTTGTTTTCACAAAGACATGGCTTAGCGACAGAGTTCTGGATGCCGCCATTCAGTTAGATGGGCTCATTGCGTTTTGTGCCGACAGAAATGCAGCTCTGCGCGATAAGACTCTCAGTGTTGGCTTGTGTGTATACATCAACATGGAATGGTACAAGAACTCTGTGCTAGTTTCTAGTTACTGCTCATCGCTTGTGGAGTTTGTGACTGTCAGATGCAGACCATTTAATTTACCTTGGGAATTCACCACCATGTTCACTGTCGAAGTGTACATTCCCACCAGCGCTAACGTTAAAGAGGCGCTCTGTGAGCTGTACAGGGCTATTAGTGAGCTGAAGAATTCACACCCTGATGGACTGTTTATTGTCGCTGGAGATTTAAACCATGCAAATCTCAAGTCAGTGCTCCCGAAATTCCATCAGCATGTGGACTTTGCAACGAGAGGGACAAATGTGTTTGATCTTGTTTACACAAACATTCCCGGCATGTACTGAGGGAAGCCTCGCCCCCACCTTGGCTACTCAGACCAAATCTCTGTTATGCTAATACCAGCATGCAGACCACTAGTCAGATGCACCAAACTGGTTCTGAAGCAGGTGAGAACCTGGCCAGCAATGACCATCTCTGCTCTTCAGGACTGTTTTGTGCACACTGACTGGCATATGTTCAGGGAGGCTGCAACCAATGGCGACAACACCAACTTGGAGGAGTACATGTCATCAGTGACCAGCTACATCAGCAAGTGCGTAGATGATGTCACTGCCTCCAAGACCATCTTCACACACTCAATCCAGAAGCAGTGGATGACTGCAGAGGTGCATGAGCTGCTGAGGACCTGTGACTCCACCTTCAGAGCAGGTGACAAGATGGCACTAAGCATAGTGAGGGCCAAACTGTCTTGGGCCATCAGAGCAGCAAAGCGCGCACACGACCAGAGAATCCACAACCATAAATTTTGGGTTTTGCCTTTATATTTAAACATGTAAATAGCTTCACTCTGATTGGCTAACTGTAACCATGGGTATGGATGACAAAGTTGGATTTTAGCCAAAGCACCAACTCCTAACCACTAGATAAGCAGAAAGCTCTGTTTTCACTATCTACTTTTCTCTTTCTAAAGAATGCCATGTGAAATAACTTTTCTCTGACTTTCTCTGACTCTCCTGTGGTGTGCATGTTGCTCACTTATTTGCGGAGTTCCAAATTGCACTGTGTTCCAAAGGGAATAGCACTACAAAGAGTATGAGATAATGGTTTGCATGCCATATTTAGTATACCCATAGTATGCATTAGTTTGGAATCCAGCCACTAAAGGCACTAAGTGCAGCACCAGTTAAAATAGAAATGCTCAGTCAAAATTTTATAATTCTCAGTAGTTTACTGGTTACAGATGCTGTCCTGTCCAGTCTCGGACTCATAACTGATAAATTATTGAGAATTATTACATTTTGACAGTGTTTCTATTTGGAACTCAGCCAGTGAGAGAAACACACATGCAGAGAAATTGGTTTTTTGGATCTTTCAGCAAGTACTGCCAATACATTTCTAGAAAATTAGCATACATTTGTCACCTTAGTTATCAGTGTTACCTAGTGCTAAACGGGCAACAACAAACAGCATACTTATTTTTTTAATACTTACATTTCCCTCATCTTCAGTTTTGCCACAAACTCTTTTATAGCAGTATTAAGCAATTTAATTGCCAGTCCTGCTTTTCACTGGCCCAGGTTGGTAAAGCAGTCAGTCACAAATCAGTCACATACACAAAAAAGTCTTTGTCAACTGTAGCTTTCCCTCAAAAATAAGTTAAATCCACTCAGCTGTTCCGTCCTCTGAGGCTGGGGGTCAGTGTAAGAATGTTTACTACTCAGTGCAGCCAATAACAGAGCAGTGCCCATGCTTAACTAACATAGACATAAAATCTCTTTATATAAGAATGGGAGCCAAGTCTGAACAGCTTGTTGAAGCTCATGTTTTCTGAAATAGGCAGCACAAAAGAAACGGACTGGGTTGTCTTGTTTCAGAATTTGTGGGTTGGTAGGCACTCCAGATACCCAAATGTATGTGCACAAGCACAGAAGTAGTGAGTTTTTCATTATATATCCCCTTTATCAGCGGTGTATAGACTTTATATCCACTGTATTTTTATTTTTTTAAAACCTATTTTACATGACTGAATTCAACAGCTTCTATTGAGATTTTTGTCTACAGTTAGAACTATAATATGTAAATGAATGGTGCTTTACCTAAAGAAAAAAAAGTGCTTTGAAATACAACCCCATTTCCAAAACAGTTAGGGTGCTGTGTAAAATGTAAATAAAAAACAGAATATGATGACTTGCAAATAATGTAAATCCATATTTAATTAAAAAAATAGAACAAATGTTAAAACTGAGAAATTGTATTGTTTTATGAAAAATATATGCACATTTTGGATTTGATGCCAGCAACATTTTAAAAAAAAAGTTGGGACAGACAAAACAAGACTAGAAATGTTTTGTAATGCTTAAAAAAAAAGACACCGGGTGGACCATCTCCCAGCTAATTATGTTAATTGCCAATGGGTCAATAACATGATCGGGAATAAAAAGGGCATCCCTGAGAGTCTCTCAGAAGTAAAGATGAGGTCAGACTCACCATTATGTGAAAAACAGTGCAACAATTAAGAATAATGATCCTCAATTTCATCATCTATGGTACATCATATCATATCAGAAAATCTAGAGAAATCTCTGTACAAGGGAAAAGGCTGAAAACCAATATTGAATGGCTATGATCTTCAGGCATCATTGTCTGAAAACACTGTTTGTTGCTGCATCTGCAAATGTAGGTTAAAACTCTACCATGCAAAGAAGAAACAATATGTAAACATGATCCACAAACACAACTGTCTTCTCTGAGTGTGTTTAAGATGTACTGAGGCAAAGTGGAAAACTGTCGCATGGTACAAATCAAAATTTGAAATTCTTTTTGGAAATCATGGGAAGGCACCATTAATACTGAATGATATATACAGGTTTTGGAGCAACATATGCTGCAATCCAAACAATGCCTTTTTCAGGTAAGGCCTTGCTTATTTTAGCAAGACAATGCCACATTTCAAACTGAATGTATTATTACAACAGCGTGGCTCTGTAGTCCAAGTATGAAACTGGCCTGTCTGCAGTCCAGACCTGTCATCGATTGAAAACATTTGGTGCATCATGAAATTAAAAATATGACAAAGGAGATCCTGAACAGTTGAGAAGCTGAAATCCTATATTGTGCAAATAGGACAACATATTTGTAGGACAACATATATATGAGACAATACTTCACTTTCAAAACTCCAGCAAACGGTCTCCTCAGTTCCCAAACATTTACAGAGTATAAAAGAATTTTCAACATTTGATATGCTGTCATTGTTTTATTTTCAATTAACTATGGGCTTACATGACTTGCAAATCACCACATTTTGCTTTTTTTTACATTTTACACAATGACCCAACCTTTTTGGAAATGGGGATGTATTTAAACATTTTTGGAATGGAATATTTGAAGTAGCATTATGTTTAGAGGTGAATTTAGTTAAAGGGGTCCCTTGAAACCAAAGATCCGAAAACCTCTGCCTTTACATTGTCATTTTTCGCTGCAAAGTTATTCTGACTTTTATCCTATAATAAAACATGTCTTATCCTAATGGGGGTGTTATCTACCAGGAGGATAATACCTCTATGCACAGAGCACAAAGGGTCAGTAAATTGTTTGATCAGTATAAAAATTATGCAAATCTTATGCTATGGCCACCACATGCACTATATCACACTGCCACAATATCCTGTGATGCTACCTCTTGTAAAAACACCAAATCTGCCAACCATTAAAGGGGATATATTATTTAAAAAACAAAACAAAACAAAACAAAACAGAAAACCAACCAACTCTTTTTCAGTGCTCGTGTACATACATTTAGATATCTGGAGAGCGTCTCGACCCAAAAAATGAAATATTACAACTTAGTTTCTTTTGGGCTGTCTAGGTCAGAAAACATGAGCTTCCACATATCATTTGGCTCCTCTCCTTACATCATGAGGGAAGCTCATTGGAATTTTACCACACACCATCTGAGGACTTCCACCCATGGCTTGATAACCACATTTGCAAAGATGTCCCATTTTTTGCAAGCAACAAACATGCCAGTATTATTTTAAAGCAAACCAAGTGTGGTAACTGTTACATCGACCCCCAGCCCAAAAACACAGAAGAGCTGAGTGGATTGAGTTTATTTTTGACAGCAATGTCCCAACTAGAGACAGCAAAAACTTCTTCATGTATGCTAACCACTTTTGGTCTGATTGCTTTACCAACCTGGACCAGTACAATTACAACTGGCAACAAAACTGTTCCTAAAAGAGGGATCAATTCCAATTGTCCATGGCGAAACTGAAGATGAGGGAATTACAAGTATTTTAAAAATAATTATGCTGTGTTTCTTTTGCCATTTAGCACTAGCTAATGCTAACAGATAAGGTAAAACAGGTGTATGCTAATATTTTAGAAAACAAAATGTGCTTTACATCCATCTGTAATTTGGTAGAGGGGCATGCTCAACACAAACTGGCCATTCTGAACAGGGTGAGAAGGGTGCTGTGGTGCTTTATCCTTGTGGTATTTTGACCAAACACAAACACATCACAAGACACATATTAAGACCTCAAGGAACTATGCCAACTTGTGGAATATGTTTCCTCTAATCTGGTTGCATAAGAACTCTGGAATTCAACATCTGCATTAAAGAGCAGTCTAAAAAGAATTAATCAAAATGACTTAAATCTAGAGTGATTTGGCAGGTGTTTTGAACTCTGCAATATTAAATGACCTCACCTGGAAGCTCAGGAAAAAAAAAATTTTGGTACACAAGTTAATTTATTTTGGATTTTCTGAAATTAACACAAGGTCAAAAATATCCATATAATACACCTAATATTTGGTTAAGTGTCCCTTAGAAAAATTCACCTTGACCCATTGCTTTTGGTAGCCAGCATGTTTGTTGGTAGCCAACAAGCATGGGGCAGAATTCTAGTTGGATATTTGACCATTCTTGTCAGCAAAACTGGTAGAGTTCAAAAAAATTTGTGGATTTCCAGGCATGGACCCAACTTTTAAGCACAGTCCATATATTTTTGATAGTGTTAACGTCAGGACTTGTTTTAAGCTTAATGTGAGCCTGCTTTATCCATTCCTCAACCAGTACTGATGTGTGTTTGGAGTAAGGGTGCTTTTGGAGCACCAATTGTGTCCAAGTTTCAACTACTTAGCAGATGGTTTGAGGTTATGCTGAAGAATTCTAAGGTTCTTAATTATTCCATCCACTTCCTCCTCAATTGCGCACCAGTTCCATTGGCAGCAAACTAGTTCCAGAGCATGTGTTTCTCTTGTCATTGTGGCAAAACAACTCAATCTTTTTCTCATCTGACCATAAAACATTCCTCCATAAGGCTATTTCTTTCTGCAGGTTGTCAGCTGCAAACTTTAGATGAGCTTGAAGGTGTTGATTTTGGACCAGGGGCTTCTTTCATGGACAGTAGCCTCTTGGACCATGGTGATGTAATTTGACTTGACTTGACTTCAGACAGTGTTCCTGAAGCTTCCATTATATGCCAGGCCTGTGCCTTGATAGTTCTTGGATTGTTCATGAACATCCAAACCAATTTCCTCTCAATTCAAGATGATGACAGTTTAGTGGCTATACCTCACAGTAACATGTACTTATATTGAAGTGATGATCTTGGAATCTGCAGCTGTTTAGAAATGGTGCCAAGAGACATTCCTCAGTTCCTGTAAATCTATGGTCCTCTTTCTGAGATCTGCACTGAACTCCTTGGACTTGCTCATTATACTGTGTGTTGGTCAATCCAACAATATTAGGGCCTTTGTCAGGGTGAATCAAAATGATTGATTTTGGGCTGTACCTTCCAGATTTTAGCAAGTAATCACATGATCAACAAAAACAAGTAGTTATGTTAATGTAGACAAGTAAAGTGACAGAGAGTAGAGAGAGTAGACAGGTAAAAATCACATGACAGACCATTCCTTTAATCCATATTATGCACAGGAAGATACACCTCGAAACAAACTCACACTTACAAAACAATGCATAATAAACGTGTACGTATAAATCCAAGTTTTATTCCAAAGTAAGGGTTGCTATTGCATGTTGTTATGGGAGAAATTAAGTGAGGAATTAAACCCCCCCCCTCTCTCTTATATAAATTTATATATAAATTTGGCAATCCCAGTGGACAGTAACATCAGTAAAAAGGGGTATGAAAAGATCAAGTACCACCAAGGAACAACTGGAACAGATATGGAAAGTGAAGTCCAAAGTGGTTCCAGTGGTAATGGGGCTGTAACTCCCAAACTTGGAGAGTGGCTCCAACAGATTCCAGGCACAACAACGGAGGTCTCAGTCCAGAAATGTCCAGTTCTAGGAACAGCTAATTTACTGTGCAGAACCCTCAAACTCCTAGGACCCGAGGTTGAGGAAGACACATACTACCCCCCACCCAAGTAGGTGAGGTTAGAAAATATTTATTTTTTTTATAGACAGACAGACAGACAGACAGGCATTATATATATATATATATATACTGTGTATATATATATATATATATATATATATATATAGAGAGAGAGAGAGAGAGAGAGAGAGAGAGAGAGAGAGAGAGA
>JAQMYM010000019.1:132343-139843 GCA_030014255.1 Parauchenoglanis ngamensis
TTCAGTGGGGTTGAGGTCAGGGCTCTGTGCAGGACGCTCCAGTTCTTCCACTCCAACCTTAACCTGAACACCATGTCTCCATGGAGCTGCTCTGTGCACAGGGGCGTCGTCATGCTGGGGCAGGTTTGGGTTCCAGCGTAATTGTAACGCTACGGTACACAGAGACATTCTACACACTTGTTTGCTTCAAACTTTGTGGTAACAGTTTAAGAACAAACTGTAAGGGTGTGATGGACAGGGTGCACATACTTTTAGCCCTACAGTGTGGGTCTATTATTTTCCACCCCCAACTATAACAGAAGAAAAAGCCTGTTTCACTCAGAAATACATTGTTACAAAAATTACTTTAGGATTTCCATCCAAAATTAAAAATCCTTTAAGTGAAGAGAAACTGAGACCATAGTCATCTTCACAGTGAAAAACGGAGCACCACATGTAAAACGTTTAATACTCTTTCCTATTTGGATTTCTTTTCCTTTTGTTAAACGTTTGTGGACGTTCCTGTACATTTAGGCCTGCAATTTATGTAAAATAACCTAAAAGTTCAGTGTAAAATTTTCCATACATGATAAAAATGATCACAGATCACTGTAAATAATGTAAACAATACACATGAATGTTAAACATGAACCTAAATGTCAAATATTAGATGGAAATGTTACTGTAGTAAGAATTTGCAGACTAAAGGTGTTTCGAATCTCGGCGATGTCTACAGGCAGGAGAGGAGGAGGGGCTTTCTGTCTCTCTCCTGTCAATCACAGTGACATCAGCCAATAGTGTGTGTGTGTGTGTGTGTGTGTGTGTGTGTGTGTGTGTGTGTGTTAGTGAGGTCACGTATGAGGAAGAGGGCAGACAGCGCAGTTTGAAAAGATGAACTTGTGATCTCGTGAACGTGTCATCGCCACCTAGAGGACAAAAGAGTATCATGGCGTAGTCCAGAAAATCAACAGACATCTCATGGAAATCCTTGTCAGACACAAACACTTTAATCTGTAAACGTTCTGTATTCTAGAAGATCTTTGTACCCATTTTTTATCTTGATAAAATATAAATACAGTTCTGTACATTATATAGGTTCAAATACAGCTCTATGTACAAGTCCTCGTGATCGAGAGCAGCTTGTCTTCCAGAGTAAGGGCTTGGGTTTCTTCCATCCACACACAGTTACAGCATCACAACACACTTCCATGACAGTTCTTCAGCTAAAAATAGTGTTTAAGCGCACCGACTCCTCGAGCCCCGAGGCCGGCGCGCGTCCGTCTCTCCTCGTCCTGTTACCTTTTAAAAATATATTCATTTAGTTGCATGAGTATAAAAACCACAAGGCATGTGCTGATTATCAGTTATATGATCTGATCGTGATATTTAACACACAGTGTTGTTATTGCGAGCGTCATTACATCAGCCTGTTTTTGACGAATGGGAAGGCAGCTTTGTGTCCTTTGCGACCAGACTGTTACGTGTTACACTGTGATACAACGCAAAACAGTGATAAAGAAATTAATTGACTGAAGTGATGGTTTATAAAAATGCTTTACAGCACAGGCTTGTTACAAAGTAAGGAATTATTACTCATTAGTCAAAACAAAATAAAAAACTGAGAAGATGCTGCAGTTAAAAGGCACCGCGTCGGCCGCGGCCAAGTCCGAGCTCGTGAACCGAGGTGCTTTTAACGCGTCAGATCTGCAGCTCTCTCTCCGTATCCAGCCTCTCGGGAGGCTCTGTGCATCCAGGACACGTCTCTCCAGTGCAAGCGTTCAGGCAACAGTTCCCAAATAAAGTTCTTTACACAGATACAGTACTCAGAAAACCAGTATGAAAACAAGGCAACTTCCTGTTACAAACTTCTTACCACAATCGTTAAAAGTGTGAGGCGCTGAAACCAAAGATATGGCACTTAAGTGAGAATCAGCTACACACTCTCTCTCTACACACACACACACACACACACACACACACACACACACGACATGTGCCAACCGTTTAATTTTTATCACTACGGACATTTCAAAATGGCCGACGCTCCTGTGAGCAGGATGTTCAGATACAGCAGTTACACTAAACACTATACATTACATAGCTATTATCTGATAATAAGAAGTCTCCGCTAAACACGCTGTAGGGCACTAGGGGGCGCCAATCAGCAGTACTACAGATACATATATTCATCTTCAGTAAGCGACAGAGGTGTAACCATGTGCAGTCTGGATCGGTGCATCCATTTCAAAAGAAACGACAATCTTAAATTTATTAAAAACGAACATTATGCTAAGTCAGGCGATTCGCCCGTAACTCTGATCCTTTCTGAAATTCTCCTTCTGCACATCTTCATTGTTCGCATCCGGCTCACTCTTCCCAGAATGCATTGTCGTTTTTCCTCTGAAAGCACGTGACCGCTACCCATCGCAGAAACCCACTGCAAACGTTATCTTCATTCATGTGTCACATGTGGAAGCTCTGAACAAAACATGCCTCATCTCTTCTTTCCTTCGTGACCGCGGGCGAGACGACCGAGGCCGGTTCAGGCCCGTTACACACGGAATAACCGCACCGGTACGGAACGGGTCGCTGGACTGAATAAAATGTAGATGCTTTGACAAAACAGCTTCAATTTCACGTTCCAATTCATGATCGATGGCCTAGGATGTCGCCGGGTTGGTTCTGGAATATCGATGGCTTTGAAAAAGGCAACTCGCTACTTGGCACAGAGGATTCTGCGAAGTGTGAGCCGGCCTCTTTAGCGATTATTCAACGGAAGCGTTCACTCTTAGCGTAAAATGATTTTATGCAAAAAGCACAGAAAACACAAATCCTACATAGCGGACCTTTAACAAATCCTGAAAGTCTGAGAGATTAAAACCACTCTCAAGAACAAATCCCTCACGCAGACACACGGGGTAGACGTTAGACATGCTAGACAAATTAGCCCTTTTTATCTGTGTTCTAAAAAAATTCTGAAAAATCGACTCTTAAGTATACGCAGTTTATTAGAGTTTCAGAAATAAATAACTGAAACTACCAGCACAAAATTATTAACGCTTGTGCTCGGAGATAACATTTGTGCCATTAAAAAGGTCAGCATGAGGAAACCTCATCTTCTAAAGTCTCTTAATTTCCGTAGGAGACAAATCTGGCGGAGTACGGCGTCGCACGAGTCAGCGTGTCGTCTCGACAGGAAAGATGAAAAACATGGCGTGATTATGGCGATATTACAATAATATTGGCACATGTCTAACACACACACACACACACACACACACACGATAAGAACACACAAGGTTTCAGTTTTACACAGCAAATTGGAAGCGTCTTTGGTAACACCTGAAATAATCACGTGAATAAACAGTAGTACTTTCTCAACTTCAGCTGATTTCTCAGATTTGTGCCTCATCTAGAGCTGAATTTTGTCATCACTCAGCCGTGTTCAGTCAAAGTGGTAAAATAAGGCATAAAACTGAAGCTGGCTTGAAGTTAAGTTTGAGCTTAATAATCACCATAAGATATTGTGAGGGAGAATTTGTGCAACGGTGCATTTGACATTCAAAGAGGGATCTTTTTTAAATAGTCTTCTAGTCTAAAAAAAACAAAAAAACACAGGGAAATAAAGAGAGAGAGAGAAAAGTCTACGCTAGGTATGTGCCGACAATCAGTTACAGAATATATACTGTGGTGTTTAACACACTATACTGTTACGATAGTCCCTGTATGATGAAGGAAGCTCTCTTATTACGGATGAGTAAAAATCCAGCGTTGCGTCCTTAGGGAGAATTTTTTATCCTGAAAAATTGATCATGATATGATAATAATATTGGCACGTAGCCTGTTCCACATCAAACCATCCCATAATAAGTGGGCGTGTCTTCCCTACAGCAGTACGGGTTGGAGCTGTGGGTCGGTGACCATGGAGACGGGCGATCTGCTGAGCCATGCCGGACGCACGAACACGCCGTGACCCGCAGCGCAGCGGAAATACACTCGACCCTGCACCGTGCCGTTGTGTTTACCTGCGCGGAGACAAAACACACACACGCGCACACACGCACACGCGCACGCACACACACGCGCACACTTACTACAACACATGATGATCATAGAAACAGGAATTACAATGCTGAGAAGTCAGCTCAGTCTGTGGGAGTATGACATCACAGGCTCCTTAAGTAATTAAAGTAATTAAAATTCGACACACACCTACAGCACAGTCCAGCTCCACTCCCACCCAGATGCCCTGCGCGAACTCGACTCCGCCCACATAGTGCACCGTGCCGCTCCTCGGTCCCACCCACACCTGCTCTCCAGGTGCCATCCAGTCGGGCAGCTGGGTCACCGGCACGCCCTCCTCTTCCTCACTCGAGGGGGCGGGGCTAATCCTGGCTCCGTTTCGGCGTGCCATGTCCTCTGCTGCAGTGGGACAAGGGTGCGTCCTGGGCGAGGATGAGGACAGGGACGGACCCTGGTCGCCGTTGTGGAGGTGGCACGGTGCTGCCAGGACGTCGGCTCTCACGTGTGCTGGATGTCTGGGGGAAATTTCGGCACGTTCCGCTTCCGTGTGCCAGTCATAGTGCTTGAGTTCGTCCTCTCCGAATTCGTCCCCGGCGCCTTTGAAGTCTGTGAACTCCTGACTGGTGTTTGAGTGAGAAGACGAGGAGGCGTGGACGTGAGCGGCCTCGTTTAAGGCACTTTTCGCAGCCAGGGAGATTCTCGCGTGCTCCTGGAGCTCGGCGGCGTCTCTGGAGCCGACGCTGAGACGATCCGAGCTCTCGCTGCCTGAGAACGGCGCGTCTGAAAGCGTAGCGTTGGAGGTGCTGTGGGAGAAATACCCACTCGTACAGCTGCTTACTGTGGGACTGCGAGACACTTCCTTCTCCACTCCTCTGTTTCCAGGCAACGAGGCCACGCCCAACGGCAAGTCTCCGCCCCCACACAGGCTGGCGTTGTACACTTCGAAGTTGGCGAAGTCCTCAGGGATGTACGGTCGGAAGTGGCGGAGAGAAGCAGAGGTGGGACCAGCGCAGCGGTCCAGCTCAGGCTCCTCCTCTTCCGAATCCTGACCAATCATCCGCAAGCAGACATTAAACACAATCACAATGCAGGCGAAACTAAACAGGGCTTTCGATGATTGAGGTTATTTTTGGTGACTCGTAATAAAATGCAATTAGATACTGATTATGATTATCAGACTGGTATTAGATTGAACGTATTATCCATTTTTCAAATAAGATTAAGTGCTTTGATGTCTGATGGTGTAGCTCAGGGACAACTGCTGCCCTCTAGTGGAGAAACCCTCATATACAAGATGTTCACGTTAGCAGGTGACGAGGTCCCTTGTAGTTTGTCTCTTGGGGGCGTGTTGCGACCTCCACTGTCACTCGTGGGCGTGGCCGGTGGAGTGCTTTTTTAAAATTGCAATGAGAATCTGTAGTAGCTAAATACAGCTTCTAATGCTGACTAGTAAAACACAAATTAAGTAACATGCCAGGATTAGCACAGCAAGTTAACAGTACTAGTTATGTACACTCACTCACCAGAGGCACCAGTGATCTCTGCGACTTCCTTCCAAGCTTTAGTTTTGTTTGTAACGTAAAGCGTAAAGTGTCAACGTAGGGTAATGTGTGTGTGTGTGTGTGTGTGTGTGTGTGTGTGTGTGTGTGTGTGTGTGTGTGTGTTTATATTAGATGGGTTACATGTTTTATAGGTTGCAATGCATGCAGTTAAACACTGAATGAGTGAATTAGGAGACGATGGAGAGTGTGAGGTCATTTCTTGATTGTTAATGTGTTTAAAACTATGGGAGTGAACTGAGGAAGTGTGTGTTTGTGTGTGTGTGTGAGTGGTGTTTAGTGCTGTGACACTTACAGCTGTGTGTGCAGGTGTGACTCTGAGGTGGGTGTGGTTTTTCGTGCTGCAGTGGCCCTCACTCCGAGCCCGTGGGCGGAGCCAGGGGCCACCTCGAGCCACTAACCAAAGCATGCTCTGTAACACACACACACACACACACACACAAAACGCATGCAGTATAGCGCATCCAGGAAAGTGCAGAGGGGAGCTGTGAGGTTGGAAGTGAGCTTGGTGTGTGTGCGTGTGTGTGCGTGTGTGTGCGCGTGCGTGTGTGTGTGTGTGTGTGTGTGTATGAGTGTGTGTGAGTGTGTGAGTGTGTGTGTGAGTGTGTGTGTATGAGTGTGTGTGAGTGTGTGTGAGTGTGTGTGTGAGTGTGTGTGAGTGTGTGTGTGAGTGTGTGTGAGTGTGTGTGTATGAGTGTGTGTGTGCGCAAAACATGCAGAAACATTCCTTCTCACAGCCAAACTTTATACATGATGCCTGCCATACTTCACATGCATACACATGCGTGTTTATGATCTAAATTTATCACTATTTCAAGAAACAGCAAGTAAAGAAAATGAAATAAATATAATGTAATATTTATAATAAATGAAATAATTAAATAAATCAGAGTATGCCTATGCTCATGCTTCAAGGAAGCGACTGTTCTGTTCAAGAGGCAACGGCTTGGGTGGAGATGAGGATCACATGCTCTCGCTGAACTTATATCATGATTATAGGTTACTGATGGATGAGACATGAGGAATGGGGTTAGGTGGAGGATTGGAGAGAGTGTGAATAGTGTGTAAAAATAAGTGTGTGTGTGTGTGTGTGTGTGTGTGTGTGTGTGTGAGCGTGTGTGTGCGTGTGTGTGCGCGTGAGTGCGCGTGAATGCGCGTGACTGCACGTGAGTGTGCGTGAGTGTGCGTGAGAGTGTGAGAGTGTGTGTGTGCGTGTGCGCGTGTGTCACCTCCTGCCCCAGTAGAGGCCGAGCCTCTAGCATGCGCTTGGCTTTGCTCTCCTCCCGAACAGGCATCAGGGATTTGAGGAACTTTGGCGGCTGGGGCGAGAGCGCTTTAAACGGACTCGAGGTGAAGAACGTGGGATTCTCCGGAACTGAGCCTACACAAAAACATGACACACACACACACACACACAAACACACACACACACACAAATACACACTGTATAAACAAGGATATTTTCAAAAAGTACCGTTTTGGCACGTCTTGATTGTGCACCGTGGGAAATCAGGGCTTAAGGTAAAGCTGATTTGCCAGTCACCAATTTGAACCAGTCATCATGGCAACCGTCCTATTCAGCATGTGTAATGTGATATTTACACGAAAATGACCTAAGCTAGACCCAAAACAGTTCTGCATTTCATTGCCACGGCGGCACACAACAACGGATTGATTTGTGCGTCTGTGGGCGTACCGTGATTCTCCTTGGTTTTGAGAGGTGTGTCTTTTGTGGTTGCCATGGAGATCCCCGTCTCAAGATGAGAGCAGTCTGAGGTGTCCTGCTGAACCTCACAGAGACCCTGAACATAGATAGCACGGTGAGGAGTGTGTGAGGCATTGTGTGTGAGGAAGTGTGTGTGAAAAGTGTTTGATGTGTTACACACTTTCGGGTCTTCGGCATCTTCACCACACGCCGTCACATCTGACTTACAGCATG
>JAQMYM010000019.1:168926-184214 GCA_030014255.1 Parauchenoglanis ngamensis
ACACACACACACACACACACACACACACACACACACACACACACACACACACACACACACACACACACACACCAGGCTGATAGGAACAGGTGTCCTGAGAACTTGAGAGGAAAGACACGCCCACGACGTCCGATTGATCTCCCCCAGAGATTAGACAAGCCCTGACAGTGCGATCACTACAGCAGGATTCTTATTTTGACTAAAAGTAAGTACGTGACATGAAACCGTGCTTTTGCTTTCAGCACCATCTGACCTGAGATATTCTCAATTGTCTGCAAATCAGATGTGAAGCTGTAAAGTGACCAATCCAAACGATTGGCTGGAAGTCCTGCGCCGTGCGGTGCGACGCGCCTTCAGTTCCCCGCTTCAACTTTACTTCCTACCTGCTTAGTGGAAAAACGTATATACGAGGCGGTGAGTTGGAATGGGATGTACTTCCTGGGTGGGAGGGGCATACTCTTTCCCCCTCGCCAGTCGTGGGCATTTACGATCTCGCGTATGAAGACGCGGGCGGATTGCGCCTCCCTCGGAGCGTGTACTCCGCCCCGTGCAGCTGCTCGAAAAGTTTCTTAGCTGTCGTATAAACCCTCTCATTAAACATGTAGAGAAAAAAATACAGCCACCTCTGGTGAGTATACGTAGCTAGTACGGTTAGCTTGCACTGCTAATCTGCTAACAAAGCTAATACAACAACATCAAGCGAACAATTTTACAGCCGTACTTTTCAGTTCCTTCCAAACTACGCACGCTGGACGAACAGGCCACGCCCGCTAGCGACAACAGCGGCGCTCGCTGCACGCCCCAACTAAAAGCGACGCGAGCTAGCTAAGTCACATGACCGTCTTCCTGGAAGTCTGCGTTTGTGTGAACCGTAACTCGCTGGATGTTCGGATGCAGGTGGAGAAACGAGCAGGAAGGTGAAGACGAAGCTTACGGATGCTAATAGAGAAGCTAATACCACCAACATAACGAACAAATTTGAAAATATATATTATTCAGGTCAGTCTTAGGATTTTACGTGCTGAATATCATGCTGTATATCGTACAGCCAGTTATTTACACGTCACTGCGCTTTAATGGCGAGACGGTGAAGTGGTTTTAAAGCGTAAAGCCAATCGATTTTGATGTTTACTGGCGCTGAGAAGAGAGTCCCACTCCAGTGTGCACAAAGATAAATGCTGCTGGAGCTGCTCTACCTCGGGTCATCTATCTAACTGTGGGCTAATGTGTGTGTGTGTGTGTGTGTGTGTGAGCGCTTCACGCCTGACTGCTGTCCAGTTAGCCGTGATCTAGTGCTCATTTCCAGATGATGCTATTACACACCACGAGGGATCTTCAGAGGGTCAGAGTGTGTGTGTGTGTGTGTGTGTGTGTGTGTGTGTGTGCGTGTGTGAGAACATCACTGTAGTTTAACAAGCTTGTAATTTCCTTTTAGTGAATCATGCAGAACAGAGGCGGGATTCCTGCAGTGATTGAAGCCTCTCATTACATCAGGTGGTGAAACAGACAGCTGACGATCTTCAGTTACATGTGTGTGTGTGTGTGTGTGTGTGTGTGTGTGTGTGTGTGTGTGTGTGTGTGTGAGGAGGTTACAGGACATCAGTAACAGAGTGGTGTGACGATTACCACACTGACGTTTATCGTTTTACTATCACTATAACTGTTTTATTCCGTTTACACCACAGCTGTTCGTCAACGATGACTAATTCCTATTAATTAAAGAACAAGAAGTTGTAGAATTTATTCACTTATAAGGACATTTAATGTTGTGGAACGCCTCGCTGCGGGTCGCTACCGCCGGCGCGCCTCACCACCTCACGCGGCTCTGCTGCTGATCCGGCAGTTTCCGCTCCGAATCTTCCTGAGTTTACATTCATCTCTCACCTGAACACACCTGTTTTTGTTTCCTGGTTCCTTCCACCTCATCTCAGTGCATTTCAGCAGCTCATTTCCACACATTGTTTCCGACTCACCTCTAATCCTAATTCCTTTCTTTCCGTCCTTTTTTTTTTTACCGTGCCTGACAATTTGGATTTATCGCTCATAATATCCGAGTGTGTTACCTGCAGGCATTACATGCTTCACCCACATTCATAACAGATAATAACGAGTAATTACAGAATCTAAATCACTCCACAATGGAATGCGACTCCTCAAGTGACACCTTCGTCTTTTTATAACCCAGACAGACCAAACACCTCGGTCTGCTCAGAGACGGATGAGAAAAACAGGGTGTAAATTTGGGCCTATTTCAGGATTTTTCAGTGTGGTGCAGTTCCTCCCTACTACTACACACACACACACACACACACACACACACACACACACACACACACACACACACACACACACACACACACACACACAAAACCAGGCATGCAGCCCAGCTCAAATTTAGCACGCTGCTAATAATTCTCGGACTCGGACAGACGCAGAAATGCAGCGTGATGCGCTCCAGCGCCGCGTAGTTACACTGATACTGTACTGTAAATAATTACTGCAGTGTTCACATGGAAAACATTATTCATCAGTTCCTTTAGCTTTACATGTAAAACCGAAATTCCTCAAAATCACTCTCTTACTATTCACACAAATGAGCTACAAGACAAAAAAAAAGACTGCAAGTTCACGTCACATCCCGAGTCACGTGTTTATCTTCATCAACTGACCGATTATTATATTTTTCCGGACATGTTTTGTCAATTTTTTTTATTGTTCTGTGTTTTAAAGCTCATTTAAAGGATATAACGCTATCGTGCCTACGCTTTTCAGACGCAAACGTGTGCAGTGCGTGAAAAATTACGGACGTGACAGATTTTAGCAGGACTGAAAATCCCAGAGACGCTTCACCATGAGAAGCGAATCCCATCCGAATAAGGTTTCAGCCTGATGTTGATTTCTTCTTATTAAAAGTAATCTTTCTTGTCAGGTTAAACATGTAGCTAGATGCTGATGCTGTAAAACTGCTTGGTGCGTTATTCTTCCTCCGAGCGTGGACGTGCGTTGGATCTTTGGGCAGCGTTCACACTACAGCCTGCGAGTGATGGGTGTCGTGACGTGAAAGGCTTCACTGAAACAGGTTTCATCCAAAATGTCAGGATGTCGAGGGCTACGTTTAACCTCCGCGTGACTCCCACAGCGCCGGGCTGTGACGAATGTCCATCTGGAGTGACGTAAAAGCACACGAGTGTCTGATTTAGGATCACATATGAAACGCGACGTTCAGACTGACGGTCAAAATCCGATCTATGCGCATATCTGACTGGAGTCCGATCACATGCAGCACGTCTGAGCGGCCCAAAGACCACAATTGTAACTGGTTTGCAATACAATCCAAATTAGATTTTTGCAAAATCGTCCAGGTCTGATTGCTTTGATCGGATTTCAGGTTTTTAAGGTCTATGACTTTTTTTGACGCCATGTAAAGTTCACGTTTAAATCACAGGTACAGGAAACACTAGTTTGGTGGGGGGGCGAGCCATACTTTCGCACACATTTCCGTTACTATAGCAACCGACATGAATGAGGCGTGACACAGATCGGATCTGATCACCTGCGATATATAACGCGGACAGTCAGTCAGGAAGATCGGATTCAGATCGGATACGTAAAAAAAAACCGTCTGACGGTTTGAACCTAGCCGAAGTGGCTCAAACCAGAAGTGAAAAGATCAGATTCGGTATGATTTGGAGTGTTCACACCGTCATGGAAAGATTATAAATAAATAAATAAATCAGACTGGGGCCGCTTTCACGTGCAGTGTGAACACAGCCAAGGACGGCGAGCCAAAGTCATCACTGGAGCCATGCTGTACCTGTTCTCTCCTTTTGCATTGGAAGGTGGAGGGTGCAGGATGGTCTGATTCTGCTCCATCTCCACCACACACTTGGTGCTCAGCTCCATCTCTGCGGGCACAAACACACTCCAGCATCAACAAGCAGAAAAGCAAAAGTTCTCGAACTTGCACACGAGCAGATCTGCAACTTTATATTCAACTCAGAAGCTCTTACAACAGTTTCAACTGCTTTAAAGTGCCATGAGAAACCCAGCAGTAAGTTTGCTCTAATCCCCCTGCGCCACGAGCCAATGTGATGCAGCACCAACTCCCGTCTGGGAGCGAATTAAAAGGCTTCATTTCCATGTAAGAGGTGTAAAAAGCGCTGAGAAGTCAGCTGGGATCCCCGACTCACCCCTGCGGTTCATGGGCCGGACTCGGACCGCCACTTTTACCTTCGTATCCGACATTTTCCTCCACTTTTCGCGTCTCAGTGACCTACAGGAGAGCTAGCTGTAATGTGGAGCTGAAGAATAAGGCAAAGAAAAGTCTCCGCGGAGTCTCCAGGAGCACAAAAACAATGTCTGAAGACCGAAAAAAGGTGTTGAAACCCCCTTTAAAAACATCCCCACCATTCCCGAGCACCAACTCATCAAAAGTCCGACATAATTCCTCCGCTTTTCCCAACCTAGCTATCTATATATACAGGCTAGGAAGACCCGCTCACGGGCTGCATCCCAAACGCCTCCCTGACGCCCTCTGGAGCTTCCCTAGATAGGGTGTGACGCGATCACATTCCGCGCGCTACGTAGCTCACTCAAGCGGCTAATACCACGCGGTTTGGGACGCGGCCTCGGAATCCAGCCTCGGTCAGCATCCCGACCGCCATCTTCCGCTCTGAAGCGGCTCGAATAGTGAGTGTGAGAGATATCTCTCTCTCTCTCTCTCTCACACACACACACACACACACACACACACACACACACACACACACACACACAGACTCCTGACTTGCAATATGTGTTAATAATTTCTGCACAAAAACGCGAAATCAGCTTATAATAAGCGCAGACACACAGGACGTCCTGATCAGAAAAGAAATCAGAGTGGGAGAAAACTGGGGCGTGCCCCAAACGACGGCTCAATGGACACGTAGTGCACTGCGTAGTGTGCTTAAATCACTATTTTACACGGTATACTAGTGCACTTATACAGGGAGGAGGGAAGGATTTGTTATTCGGCCAGGCTTTTGGGCGATTCAGCGCGAAGTTTAACTCAAACAGATTTAGACAGTCAAAACTAATAATAATAATAATAATAATAATAATAATAATAATAATAATAATAATAATATTTCATTATTGAAAATTATTATTATTATTATTATTATTATTATTATTATTATTAATGTATTCAATATTTTATTACTTTTGTCCTTATAATTTCTAATTATATTTTCTAAAATATTGTAATATATTTACAGATTTTTTTATACTTTAATGCTCTGGTCCAAGGAGAATGTTGAATTATCGCACTGCACACATCTGAACATTGTGAATGTTCATGGATTTATGTGTTCAGTGTGATATGTAATTATTAATTATAGCCTCTATGTGTATTTTTATTGTTTTATGCTTTATATGTCTTGCATTACTTTATTTTTGCTTCATATGATTCGATGCACAGCGCATGGTACAAAGTGAGTTGTTTTTAAATAAATAAATCTTCCTTAAAGCTATGAACGGAAAAGTTGGTATTATTTTTATTAGTCAGTCGATACGACACCAAGATATCGATATTGCAGTATTTTTTACATCATGATACACTTTTCCAGGAATCATGGCTTTCATCACATGTGTGTGACTTAATAACTACATTATTATTCACCGGTTTCATTACATTTTAAAATCTATTATTCTATTTTATATACGTATATTTAAAAGCGTCCTATAGGCCTGAGTGTATACATTTTACCTCCTTATGCTAATCTTGGATATTTTCTTCATTTTTTAATATAAAGCTCCAAATTTGTAAAAAATGAAATGTGGGCATGTCCCTAAACAATCCAGAAAATGAAGACAAATCAACAGAATATTAAGCTAAGAGGATGTAAAAAAGAGATTGGATGCAATTATAAAGACAAACGTTTGAGTTATCAGCAGCTGTTTTTATCGCATTCAGGAAATGGGACGCAAACTTCTGAACATTTTACACATTTTCCCTCCATAAACAATAAACTTTTTACACACTATTTAACCATTTGTGTTACTTGTGATAATGCAAGAACCTGTGTGAAAAACAAATCAGATAAACATAGTTTTAGAAAGAACGTTTGATCGTCCAGAGGGTATGTAAACTTTTGCACTGAACTGTTTAGATTATTTGCATTTTGCTGGTTAGTTTGGGTGATGCACATGTTCATAGGAGCCTGGGAGTTTGTTAAATAGGCAGTGGTGTGTGTGTGTGTGTGTGAAAAGTCTTTTATATTTAATGCACACCTGTTTAAAAAAAAAAATAATAATAAAGCGACACAAGCAACAAATCTTTAATAATTTGAAACAGCATTTTAGTTCCAGCTTTTTTCTCTTATTCTAATTCTACGCTGCTGAACTGAGTGTTTACACATCACACATTCTGACATCATAATTACGGATGTTCACTTTTTATCGCTGTATAAATCCTCAGTGTCGGTCGTGTACGTCTTCACGGTGTGATCTCCAGCATCCAGGACGATCAGCGTGTCCTCGTCAGTCGCCACTAACCCCGCCGGACGCACCAGTCCCTCTCGAACGAGTGGAATGAACTCTGCTCCTTTATGGACGTCTCCTAACCTCCACACGAGTCCCTGGTGCACATCAGCTACGATTAAATCACCGTTTCCGTTGAAGGTCACGGAGGAGACGCTCAGCCTCGGCGGGTGCAAACTGCGAGCGTCCAGCTGCCTGAGGAGGACGAAATCGCTGCTGAACACCTTCAACCGTGTCAACGCGGCATCTTCTGTGGGACTTTCTCGAATCTGGAGATGTTCCACCACTGCGATGCTTCCAGACGCTCTGCAGCAAGCGACAGCTCGTGGAGTCTTTAGATCTTTCACCACCGCATTCTTCACCAAAACCACGCCACGCCTGAAGTCCGTGACGATCTGCCAAAGTGTCCCAGCTTCAGCGTCCGTCACTAGGATGTTCCCCAAAAGGTCCACATCGACACCCCAAGGAAGCCGAAACAGGTCTGAGACGGTGGCCACGGGACTTCCTGTCGACGAGAACACCTTGACTGCGCGATCTCCTGCATCCGTTACGACAACATGGCCGTCTGGAGCAACAGCGATATCTAAAGGATGGCAGATTTCGTAGCTGTCGTGACCGTAGCGCCCAAAACTGCGCAGGAAGTGACCGCCACAGCTGAACACGCTCACTCTCTCGTGCCCGCCGTGCGCCACCAAAAGTTCCCGTGATGCTCCGAACACGGCTACACCGGTCGGGTTGATGAGCGGGCCCCATCCCCCAAAAGCACCGTGTAAGCGCATGACCTCTGACCCCAGCTCTCCCTCCCAACCTCGGGGTTCTTTTTGCGGGACATACGAAGCGATCAGCTCCTGAAGGTCGACGAGGACCTGGCACTCGTAGGTGCCGCCCTGATCGCATTGCTTCCTGCAGAAAGGGCACTCGAGACGGCGTGACACGGCGTTAGACAGGGCGCAGACGCACCCCAGACAGATCACATGACCGCAGGAGAGGTTGCGTGGTCTTCGAGCTCTGGGTTCAGATGAAAATGTCTCAAAACAGACTTTACACTCGAGCAAATCGGAGTAGATCTCATCCAGGATCTCCTCTGCTCTTCTGGCCTCAGACATCCTGCTCATCTCCTCAGAGTTTCGGTCTCTCACTTCCTGTAGAGAGAGAGACAGAGAGAGAGAGAGGACAGCAAGGAGAGATTTACACAGGCTCCATGTTTCCCAGCAGGCCGCTGGGTCACGTGACTCAGGAAGCATGATGTGTGTTTGCTGCCCTCTATTGGTGAAGTCTGTGATGACAATAACGACCTACATTTTGGATGTTTTTAAAGTTCACGTGTCCTGCTATTTTCATTTTAGTAAATGTGTCCTACGTTACCCACAATGCTGTTCGCCTACCCGCCGACGGTGGTGCATCGGGAATGATCCCAGGGCTTCGTCTCTGCGTAAAAAGAGCGATGCAGCGGCACTTTAATGCTTTTAGGCAGCACAAAATGAAGTGAAATAAACGCAGCTTCTCATTTTACTCTGAAGCCACAAAGATTAAACTTAGCTCGCCACCTGACTCCGTTAGGACCGGGTTCATTTTTAGCCCTGCTTGAGAAACGCGCCTACCTGAGTCACGTGATCTGCGGTCAACGCTGTCCACGATTCAGAGGTCAATAAAAAGTCCGTCCTTTACAAGTGGGACAAACTGAGACTCGGCTGCTGCCTCCACAAACTCGCTCACAGTCTCATTTGTTTAATTTATCTACTTTTAAATAAAGGGAGATGATTTGTTTGGGAGCCGAAAGAGTCGACTCCTACTGCTGAGCTGAATCAAATAAAATGATTCACTAATGTCTAGTCTAAAAAAATAAAGTAATATTATTTTTGTGTTTAAATCTGATGTTTCAGGTCGTATTTTTGCAGAAATATAGAAAATACTAAAGGCTGCACATACTCCCAAGCACCGCTGTGTTTATCCCCCAGCAATGTATTTATTTTCACATCTTTAACTCATTTCCAAGTGATTTATGTCCCCATGATTCCTCTATTTGCATGTTTTATTCCAAAGTGATTAGTTTATTTTCATTATGAACTTTTTATACAGGATTTTGTAGATAATTGATTTTTCACATGATTCTCTCCAAATGACTCAGAATTTCCATATGATTCTTCCTCACGATTCATTCCTTCCCACACGATTGGTTAAAACACATGCTTAATTTATTTCCAAGTGATTCACAATTTTAACACGATTCATTTACTTTCGCGTGATTCTTGTCACATGATCATGTTCTGGACTCACAAGTGTTCCCATGAGAATTATTTATTTTGACTTGCCCTACTTAACATTTTTGATTCACTTGAATGAATCAAATGAAATTTGATTCATGGTTTAATTCCGTATGTGATTTTCTCACAGCTCATGATTCATTTTGTACCTGTGATTTTTTCCCCCAAATCAACCAGTTTATTTTCAGATGTGATGTCCATCCGTCCATCCATCCATCCAATATCTATAGCGCTTTATCCATCTGGGTCGCGGGGAAGCTGGAGCCGATCCCAGCATTTTCGGGCGAGAGGCGGGGTACACCCTGGGCAGGTCTTCAGATGTGATGTTTCTTTGGCAAATAATTCACATTTAAAGGTGACTGTAGAGAACGACACACACGTCACAGGTAGAAGTCATTTTAATCGGAAACGCAGTGACTTCAAACAATCACGTACAGATCAACATCATTACACAATTACACACGGCTGTGTGGAAATCCCGTACAAACATTCAAAAGTTATTAGGAAGTCCTTAGGAATACTGAAATCTGCAGGCAACTTGTGCACGAAATGTGTAGAGCTTTTTATTCTCTGCTTTCTGCTCGGTCAAAGTGGGATCGTGTTGAGTGGCGTGGCGACGATGGAGAAGGATGAAGGATGAATAAACGTGTCAAAAAAGTGCATTTGGTCCTGAAATATAATTTAACGAGCCAAAAAAGAAAAAAAACAAAAACCGCTGTCAGTAAATCCAGAGAGCGGTCAGCGCTTACAGTTTGCACCCGCGTGAAGAACTTAATTTGCTTTGAGCAGCCAAACGCAAAACTCGGCTCAAGGATGGAATTCTGAAATCCTATAAAGCTCCCTGCTAATTAGCGGCACATATGCACCGCTAGACACGTAGCGGTAATTATATTGTGTAACTAAGTTGAACACTAACGATGACACCACGTAATCAAGTTTCGCAGATCAGCTGATCAAATTAAATTTAAGTCGTCGTTTATTGTGAACGATTCAGCTCTAAGAATCGACTCACCTTGTAGAGTAACGTTATTTCGTTTATTAGAAGGCAGAGTGCGATTTTGCGAAATTATTCCAGCCATAATTCATAATTCAGGCGGCATCGTAAATATCGTAAACTTGACCTGGTTTTGAAAACAAAACCAAAAAAAAAAAAAACAACCTGACTGATGATTTGTTCGGGAGTCGAAAGAGTCGACTCCTACTGCTGAGCTGAATCAAGTAACATGATTCATTAAACGCCAGTCTAAAAAAATAAAGTAATATTATCTTAAATAGGATAAATATATACGGAAGGCAGGCTCACATGTAGTGATCGCGATTAAGGCAGTGTCTTCTGATATCATACACAGCTTTAAATTTATCCCATCACGATAAGGAGTTTTAATATCAGCATATTCCTAAACGTGTAAACTTTTTTTTTTTTAAAAAGGGGAGGGGCTGAATGCAAGAGCGTGTGCTGAAATTACACGTCTATATCACTATAAATAAAGAACTTTATAAGATTATGAATAGAATTATGCTCTAGAAATGTAAGCTGGCCATCTTTAACGTAAGGAGCGTCCTGACCGGCGCAGGCAGGGTGCAGGAGATCAACGTTCTGGGTGTTACAGTATATTATTATACAACGGCACGTGTTTGGTGTAGTGTGTAAACTCGTGATGGACTCGGACCGCGGCGGGAAGACTGTCGTCAGGGATGTCGGGTGGAAAAAAAAAAAGAAAAAAAATAAACATAGGAATGGTCTACTAAACACTCTGCAATCGCACACATCAATGCCTCGTTAACCAACAACATCAACAACAACAACGACATATATATATATATATATTTATATTTATAATGGACTATTATAAGGCTAGATGTCAGTCATGAAACACACACACATATACACACACTCATGCAGGCACATGTGTGTGTAAGAGGCTTCAGAAATGAACAGAAATGCGGATACTGGCCTCAGTGGTCTGGAGGTAACGGATACGAGTTAGCAGCGATCCTCCTCCTCCTCCTCCTCCTCCTCCTCCAACGTGAAAGTAGAACTGAAATGGCCTGACCAATCTAAAACCAAGTGCTTGAACCGTACACTCTTCTCTAGGCTTGTGCCGATAATCATACGACATAACCGCGATATTTCTTTTTTTTTTTACAATATTTCTGTACTTTTTTTGAAGGTTAAAAGTGTAGACAAAAAATCAGTCCCATAAATAAGGCAGCATGAAGACAATCATTTTACTGAACAAATCTGACGCAAATATGTTTTTAACATGACGTAACGGTGACATAATTAGCTGAAAGGTGTTTAGCTAACAGATAAGTAACAGAACTCTTCCTTACCCAGAATCAGGACACACTGCCACTTCTGCCATCTATAAAAATATGAGCCAAGTTTTACATATCTGGAATGTTATTGGTACAGCCCCGCCTTTTCCCCTAAGCCCCGCCTCCGCATATTTAAGGATTGTCCTGGAAAGCGTGGTGTGAATATGGATTATAATAGTAAGGTTTTGGAGTTGATGTATTGATGGAGAACGTGGCGGGTGAAACAGCCTTCCATGGGTTGCTTGTTTAGAAATTTTTCGCTATGCGTGATATCGTAAACCGTGATAAATTGTTTATTTTTAATCGGGATCGTATGCAAATGAGAACATATCGGCACACACGCGTCTGTTGTTGTCAACGACACGGGAAACACAGAGACAACACTGCAATTGGAAAATATACATAAGAGTTTCTCCGGTGAACGTGAACCTCAGTGCTGTCTTTCACCTCATCACGTCTGTAGCGCCACCTGGTGGGTCAACACTGACCAAACACACGTCTGTGCCGTCCTGATTTTCCTTTCAACGTCTGGAGCGCTGTTTGTGCAAAAGGTTGACTTTCTCTCCCTTCATCCTTCTCTTCATCCTCCCTCGGTTTCGTCAGGAGCGAGTGTGTGGAGAGGTTCTTTATTTCTCCACTCCGTTGATGGGCTTGTTGTTTCCGGAACCTTTCCCTCTCCTCCTGGTGGAGGGAGGCGCCGCAGAGTCCGACCCTAATAATCAGATTAAGAACAAATTCAATCCTCTTTATGCAAAAGCATTTATTTCTGCACCTTCAAGCCACAGACGTAGTAACTATTAATTACTGAGTGAATCAGTGAGTCAAATGTCAGTGAGTGAATCATTCAGTGAGGCAATTTGTCATGGAGTGAATCGGTCAGTGAGTGCATGTGTAAGTTAGTCAGTCAGTCAATGACTCATGCATTGAAGGAGTCTGTTAGTGAGTGAATCAGTAAGTGAATCAGTTGAGTGAGTGAGTTGCTCACTGATTCTCTTAGTCCGAGTCTGAATGAGTCATTTCAGTCAGTGAGTGAATAAGCTAATCATGAGTCAGTAATTGATGGAGTCACTCAGAGTTTTAGTCGCTATACAAGTCAGTGAATGAGTAAGTCGGTGAGTGAGTAGGTCAGTGACCCAGTCAGTGAATCAATTAACGATTCAGTCAGTGATTGAATCAGTCTGTACATGTGTGCCACTCTGTGAGGTACTCAGACTGTGAGCCAGTAAATGGGTGAGTCAGCGAGCGAGTCAGTGATTTAGCAGTATATTTTTAACCACTTTGCCTTGAGTATTTCTCTCTCTTACCTTTCACACACACGTTGTCTCCGGTCTCAGGGTAAACGCTGTCCTCACACTCCGACAAACTCTACAAGATAATCCAGCACAAAACATTAACATGTCCTTAAAGGTGGAGCATGTCTGTGGCTCTGGTTTATGTGCACGTGTGTAATGGGGCTTCACAATTCCCAAAAAGAATTCCCAAAAGTATCCCCAGTGTTAATTTTCTCATTCTGATTCTACGAAAGTCTTCATCTTTTTTAAAGATTTTTAGCAGTGGACATGAATGCTGAATTTCTAAACAGGAAGTGACGCTGTGCCTTCCTGTGGAACCGTACTGACCTTCTCTCTGGGCCCGTAAGTCTCAGCATACCACACCATCCCGAACAGGCACAGGAACGTGATGAAAGCCTGCACACATGGAAGAGGTTCTGAGTTTGTGTGTTCTGTATAGATGTGAAGATCCGGGCAAATATCACCGTCCTGAAGAGACAGGAAACATGAAATTTCCTCACCACACACAGCAGCCACAGAATGACGTAGAGGATCTGCGTCTTGGAGAACAGGTCCTGTCCAAATTTAATGCACACTAAAGCCTCGAGGAAAGCGATGGCTCTGAAGGAAGCACAAACAAATGAATTCATTAAAATAAACTGAATTAATGCAGAAAAGAAAAATGTAAGGAGGAATTGGGACTATGGATTTCTGTGTAGACGTAAGTCAGTCGATTTCATGTCACGCTATTCAGCATCGTCACAGACACTTCATCTTCATCATCATCTCCCCTGCATTCTATTAGAAATGACCTAGGTAGACAGCATCCATCCATCCAGCTATCCATCCTTTTAGATTATAATCCGTATTGAAAGGAACTGTTTGTAAAGCCTCCGTTAGTGAGTCAGTGAAAGAGTCAACCTGTAAGTCAGTGAAGGAATCCGTCAGTGAGTTTGTTAGAGAATTAATCTCACTTGGTCAGTGAATCAGAGAGTCAATCAACTGGTGAGTGAGTCAGTGAGTCATTTAGTCAGCCAGTGAATCAGTCAATCAGTAAGTTGGTCAGTGAATTTGGATCAGTGAGTCAGTCAGTAGGTCACTTGGGGAGTGAGTCAGTTGGCCAGAGATTCAGCCAGTCAGTAAGTCATGTAGTCAGTCAGCAAACGTGCCAGAGAATCAGCCTGTCAGTTAATCGTCCCGTCAGAGGGTTGATCAGTGGGGAGTCAGCTGGTCAGTGAGTCATTGGTCAGTCAGTCTTTCAAACAGTCAAAAGGCTTCTTAGTGAGTGAGTCAGCTGGTCAGTGAGTGAGTCAGTCAGTAAGTCATGTAGTCAATCGGTCAGCTAATGTGGCAGTTGTCAGCCTGTCAGTTAATCATTCAATCAGAGAGTCAGTCAGTGATTTGAGCATTCAGTCAGTCAAGCGAGTCTTTTAATCAGAGAGTCAGTCAGTGGATCATTCCGTGAGTGAGTTAGTGGGTAAAACAGCTCCTGTAGGTCAGTTCACTTGGTGGTTTAGTGAATGGTTCCTGGTGCCATGTCAGCAGTGAGACAGGGAAACCAGGTTTGCACCCACGCGAGTGCCACAGCCTGGTTTTACATCGCTTTTTAAAACTAAATTTTGGCAAAACTGCATCCAAATACATAAAATATTTTTTCGATAGTTTCAAAATAATTCCAACGTTATAAACAACCAACGCGCTTCTGTCATTTTAGGCAACCTAAATTTTAACACCAAGAATTAGTCAGTTCAAATGACGGATCATAAAATGCGTAACCGCCTGTGAGCCCGAGCTGTTCAGAAACATCCAGGCTCGTGTTTCACCTGGTGTTTCCATGAGCACTAAACCACTGAGGCTTCCGAAGCTGAGCGTGAACTCCATCAGTTAACATCTACACCAGCTCACAGCTACGTGCTGCACCTACCCAACCACAAGCCACGGTGTTAACTGGTAATTACTCTCTCACACACACACACACACACCCTCGAAACACATCACACCATGTCTCTTATCCGTTTACTATCAGTCGAGGGCCAGAGGGAAGGAAAACATGAAAAGATGAAAGACACAGAAAGAAGTATTTCAGCTTGATGTAAATGATAGAGCTATAAAGCGTACTCCGTGTGTATGCGTGTGCGCGCGCGCGCGTGTGTGTGTGTGTGTGTGCTGACGCACCCAAACACCCAGCACTGCGTCCCGACTCGTTTACACTGCGTATCTGTGAGATAGGCGTAGTACTGCCTAGGAAACACAGAGTATTTTCTGACAATGTTATTGAATGATACATGTATAAGTAAACAACAACAAAAAAAGAAAACAATATTCATAAAATTGTATATAAAAATGCCTTTTCAAATTCATTAAGTTATTTCTTACAGAACAAAGCTGAGTGAAATTAATAACAGTTGTATAATTCTTAATGTAATTGGGGGGAAACAACAACCCCGGTGGCATGTGTGGTGTAGTTACCGTGGCGCTCACCTCACAGTGGGGGCGGTGATGACACCGATGAAGAGGATGCGACACCAGCTCAGAGCGTGGCATGCTGGGAAAACAAAGATGTGCTTCAGGAAGAAGGTGTTCAGCTCCGTCAACTGTCCATGACACAGAGGAGAGAAACACTGAAATCTCTCACACACACACACACACACACATCTCTACACATCAACCCAATTATATATCCATCTGTCTTCATCCATCATTCCATTCATCTACCCGTACAACTGAAACACACTGAAATGACACTAAAATTGAGCAAAACTGAAAGAGAATCACTATCTATCCATCCACGTTTAACCATTCATCTGTTCCTTCTATCTATCTATGTGATATCTAGGGGTATGTGGTAGCTCAGTGGTTAAGACATTGGACTAGTGATCGGAAGGTCATGAGTTCAAATCCCAGCACCGCCA
>JAQMYM010000019.1:216172-230331 GCA_030014255.1 Parauchenoglanis ngamensis
GTGCGTGTCTGTCTCTGTGTGTGTGTGTGAGCATGTTGAGTGTGTGTGTGTGTGTGTGAGCATGATGAGTGTGTGTGTGTGTGTGTGAGCATGATGAGTGTGAATGTGTGTGTATGAGCATGATGAGTGTGTGTGTGTGTGTGTGAGCATGATGAGTGGGAATGTGTGTGTATGAGCATGATGAGTGTGTGTGTGTGTGTGTGTGTGTGTGCGCGTGCGTGTGTGGTACCTGTAGCTCTCGGTTTCGCTCGTCTCCTCTTTCCTGACACGTGCGAGGAACGTTCCTCCCTCCAGCCTGAGGCGGTTCAGTTGCGAGTCCTCCAACACACACTTCATCAGGTTCCTCTGCTGGCTGATCGTCTCTGACACGTCCTACACACACACGCGCGCGCATGCGCACGCGACATGCACACACACGTGACGTGACTTGCAATCCCGATTTCTGTTAGACTTTATTTAATTTCTATAGAGTTCATTTCCCCATAAAATATTTTTAATTTTAAATATAAAAAAATTGTTCCTTCTCTTTGACCCTGAATGAATAAAGCTGCAGACTCGTACACTGCTCGCTGCTGGACTGTTTCTTGCCTGTACACACGTGTGTGATCGGATCAGGGACTGACCTTGACAGTGTCCAGGCTGCTGCTGCTACTCAGGACGTCTATTGACCTCCGCAGGGACGAGACGGCGGCGTTACAGCTGCTGCAGAACTGCTCCATTTTCTACACAACAGATACGTGTTTACCAGGAGTTATCCTTTCTCTGTGTGTGTGTGTGTGTGTGTGTGTGTGTGTGTGTGTGTGTACCTGTCTGAATTGGATGTAGTGGTGATGGTCGTAGGGGAAAGCGCCGTCCAGGTCTCGTGTGAGCTGAGATGAGTCAATGTGCTTCAGTAGGGCTTTCAGTGAAGTTAACACCTCACACTGGGAGAAACACACACACACACACACACACACACACACACACATTACAACTCTTTTCTGTCTAATCTGTAATTCATCAGAATAAACCTCTCTGTCTTTCTTGCTTTTTTCTCTCTCATTTCTCTTTTCTTTCTCTTTGTTAATCTCTTTTGTTTCTCTTTCTGTTGTCTTTGTATTTTTCTCTCTCTGTCTCTTTCTCTCTTTTAAACTCTGTAGTCATTCTATATTTATCTCTGTTTTTCTCTATTTTTATCTCACGATCTGTCTTTCTCCCTTTTTATACTCTCTCTGATTTTATCTGTCTTTTTCTCTCTTTATATCTCTGTCATTTCTCTTTTTATATCCTTCGTTTTTTGCTCACTGAGTGTCTTTCCCTCAGTATCCCAGGCTTGTGCTTTTCCTTTCAGCTACATGTCCAGTACCAAAGGTTCCGGCGGTACAGTTTTGGTACGGGAAGGAATAGCATTTGTGGGTGGAGCTAGTAGCAGTGCTTGTTGCTGATTGGTCAGGAGTATCACGTCACACACGACCTGTAACCTCATACACGCTGAAAAAACCCCAGTGAATTAAGAAGAAAGCTATATTAGTTCCTTTAACAAATGTTGTTTTTGTTTTTATTTCTCAACCTGCTTAAAGTTTAATATTTTTTAAAGAATGAGAATGAAAAAGGAACTGTAAATGCAGCCCAAACAGAAGTGCTTCAAAAATCTTTTTTCCTCTTTATTTGTGGTGTGACTTGAGAAAGGGTAGCAGTGCTTTAATAACATTTGTACAATGCCGTGTTCATTTTTAATTTTTATTTTAACGAACTGTCAGAAAATCTGACTTTTTCGTTGACGTCTCCTTCTGGGATCTCTCCAATCGTCTGTTGTGTTTGGAGTGGAAACACACCCTGGGTAGCGTTATATAAAAGCATCAGCTACATGAATGCACATAAACATACTCACTGGAACGGAGAAATCTCTCTCGAGCTTGACGGACGCCTCTTTGTCCGAGAGCAACAAAACCGAGTAAAGTGCGTTTGGCAGAGAAGCCTGCGTGCGGGAAAAAAATCAATAACATCAGATGCTGAAAACACGATATGAGTGAATGAGCTGCTATTGCAGGAGGCATTATGAAGCGTCACGGTAACGGCCTATGAGGCGTGTGTGAGTCAGTATGACGCTGATTAGACGGGATTACCGACGGCTATGGAAAACGCACTGAGGTTTGTCAGCACTCTAGTTTTGACAGCCGGCTGCATGCTTGTCTGATCGCCGAGCCCCGTCTCTGCTCCGAGGACAAGCGAGGACAAGCCTCAGCTCAGACGCCCCAGGACAGGCTTCAGTGAAAATATGTGGCGAGCGGAGAAGAAGATATACACTCGGGGCTGAAATGTGTGAGCCAAAAACACAGACAACGCCCTGCCTGCCTGAAAATAGGGGCGTGGTGATGCACTGCGATAAGAACCACAGGAATAGGTGCATCGCTTAAATTAGGCTAAGTGATAAACATTTCTAAGGTTTGTCATGGCGGTGTTTCCCATTGCTTTAAAAAAGGCCAGAATGTCATTGCACAATGTCTCGTCTATGACCTGTAATGCTCCTATATAAAATCTGTGAGCCCAGAGCAGGGCTTCCCCAGACAGAAACACAAAGAGTCTCAACCTCCTCTTATATTTTATCTATTCATTTAACAATTTAATATCAGAAATAGTGCTCCAAATATCCCTGTCTATTTACCTGCCCTAAACAATATAGGGCTGTGCCTCAAATCAGACACTCACGTACTATTCTAGATCATTACTGAGTACTGGCACTAACTGCTTTTCCTGTTACAGTCAGTGAACCTCTGTTTTGCAAACCAGTCTTCTTGATTTTCTAGATTAGTAAGTGTGAGGTTGGAGGTTTAGCTTTCAAACCAGAGATCATGACAACAATCACGACGACAGTTTCAAAGACGTCGCTGAACATGAAATCGCTAAACATTTTATATTTTGCTGTGGAAACCTGATGGACAGGGATGCTCTGGCCCAGACTGTGCCTCAGGTGGTGTGTGTGTGTGTGTGTGTGGGTTCACCTGAAGCTGAGAGAGAGCTGAGAATAGCACAGGACTGGCCTGCTGCCTCCGTGAGTCCACCAGCACTGTCAGACCCAGATCCCTCTTCTCCTTCCTGATAACAAACAAGTGAATCTTTTAGTAATCACACACACACACACACACACACACACACACACACACACACACAAGCTCGCTTCAGCACAGTCACTCTGGCTCACACTGACTTCAGATCAGTGTTTCTCAATCCTGTAGATTTTGCTCTTTATACTGTAGTTAACTATTACAATAACTTTATTAGCCACGTAATTTCCTTTGGGAAAAGTAAATAAACTAACGTCATGCACCAAACGTGTCGCGGCCGATCGACAGCATATAAACGTCGAAGTCTGTATTAGTCACCTAAAGGGCGTGAGTTCAGATCCCAAAGAAGTAGTGTTGAAAAATACCCTGATATCATCACAGGAAGCTTCATGGTGATCTAAAAGTGTGTGTGTGTGTCTGCGTGCGTGCGTGTGTGTGTATGTGTGTGTGTGTGGAGGTGAAGTGCTCGTCTGGGTGTGTGTGTCTCACCTGAGTGTGGAGCAGTAGTAGCTCAGTAGGCAGGTGAGCTCTCTGGAGGTGAAGCGCTCGTCTGTCCACACTCTGTTCCTCATACACACCTGGAGAACAGGACGCCCACTGCGGTCTCGATTACCTGAGAGAGAGAGAGAGAGAGAGAGAGAGAGAGAGAGAGAGACAGAAAAGAGGAAGAGAGACAAAGACAGAGACAGACAGAAGGAAAGAGAGAGAGTTGGAGGGACAAAGAATAAGACAGGGAGAGAAAGAGAGAGAGGGGAAAGAGAGGAGGACAGTGACATAGAGACAGAGAGACACAATGTGAGGTTAAAGTCAAAAAATTATTTTTTACTTTGTTCTTGTAGGTTACATTATATTTTTTACATTTTCAAATGACGCTGTGCTTTTAGTAAATACAGAATAAATAAATGAGAATTTCCCATTTTCTACAGCTGCAAACTATTATTATTACTAGTAGTAGGATTTATATAAATAGTGATTACAGTAGCATAATAATACGTTATAATATAATATAATTCACCTTACTCTGAGCCGAGCTCATAAAACTGCAATAAAACTAATAATGTAGTAATATGGAGCTCTTCAGTAATGGGAGCAAACTGACACCTCAGTGTGGAGGTACAACGAGAGGAGAGAGCTGGACAAGTGTCTCTCTCTCTGTGTCTCTCTGTCTGTCTCTCTCTCTCGCTCTCTCTCTCTCTGTCTCTCTCTCTCTCTCTCTCTCTCTCTGTGTCTCTCTGCATCACTCACCGGGCAGAGAGACGGCTCCAGAGGTGAGCAGCTCAGTGTTGAGGTGTGAGAGTAATAAGGGCAGTGCAGTGGAACAGCTTATGGGCGGTGCTGCAGGAGGAGGAGGAGCTACAGGAGATGGAGGAGCCGCAGGAGGCGGGACTGAGAGGGACCCAGAGCAAGACGAGACTTTAGGAGAGTCTTCACCAGCACTGCTGCTCCTCCTGGACTCAGAGATGGAGGGAGAGCCAGGAAGACCTGTATTACACACACACACACACAGAATGCATACTATCAGCGTGGTATATTTATAATGTGAAGATCAAGATGCACACATCCAGTAAAGGAGGAGGTGTGGCTTACTGTATGTGTGGGTGTCAATCTCAGTTACGGAGGCGTGGCCTGTGTGCGTGTCTAACAGTTTATATTCAATTAAAATTTTTAGCAAATGTAATCACAATATTTAAATTTAATCGAAACCGCCTGAAATCACATCAGACTGAATAACTGCTGCTTTAGCTCTAACTTACACTCTCTCATTCATCATGCATCTATTGGTGCTTTAGGACCAGAGGAACTTCCTCATAGTTCTTGCACTGCCTGCACTGCAGGAACTGAGGACCATCATAGTTCTTGGAATGCCACTTTGAGAGACTTTTAGTTCCTACTTCAGGGTAGATTCTCAATTAGCAGAAGAGAAACCATGAGTGATGGAAGTATCCATGTAAACAACAGCGCTTAACGTGAGCGTGAAAAAAAAGAAAAAGAAAAGATGACAGTGTTCCTCCTGGAGGTGTGAAGGCAAACAGAAAAAAAGCACCTTGAAGGTATGTAGTTCTCAGGGTAGCTCCCCAGTGGGTAGCTTCTCTCAATATGTGCATCACACACACACACACACACACACACACACACACACACACACACTTAATTTTATACATTTCTATTTTAGATTATGTACAAAGTTAAAATTCACGTTAACGCTGTTAAGTTACAGGATGTAAACACAGACAGACGTGACCTCAGTGTAGTTGAGACGTGGGGTCTCTCACACACACACACATGTACACGCACACACACACACACACTCACACAGAAGATTCATGTGGGTGCAGATAAGACCTGCTCTACTCACTGAATCATCACACACACCAGGTGTGCACCTGCCTCACACGCGATTTATATTACAGGTGAGAGATATAACGTCCACCTGGTGTGTGTGTGTGTGTGTGTGTGTGTGTGTGTCTGCTGAACTTTCTCCTGAACTCTGAGCCTCGACTCGCTTCAGACGCACAGCACGCTGCTTTTCCTTCAGATCACTCGGGAAAGAAACATCGAATAAAAAACAGAATAAACAGCATTCAGTGAGCAAAATGTCAAAAACAACAGATATTACAGTTATTTATAGAAACAGATTTTCTATAAATAAACATTTTGTTTTGGACATTCTATTAAAGGCACAATAAGTGATATTTTGGCGGCGGTTACCCAAACAAATCACTGGATTAAAGATGCAGCCAGTGATTTTTTAAAAATTTCTGAACACTTCTAATACTTTCAGAAGATATTTTTTACTATTGTTAAAGCTGCCAGAACAGAAAGGAATGAAAAATACTTTCTCAAAATATTAGTGTTCGGAATTAAAAATCGCTGACCGCACCTTTAATCTGAGCGACGGGAAGTACGGACGGGTGAGAAGACACAAATATATCGCAATACTCAAAGATATTTCTACCATAAGCGATATGTGTTGTAATATTTCCTTAATATATAAAACATATAAAAAATATGAACTTGATGATATTTTTATTTCCTACTAACAGGGATAGAAAAATAATAAATTCTAATAATTGTCGCAAATTTTTATAAGCAATAGATTTGTTTTATTTATTTATTTGTAAAGATCCATTACAGACTTTGCAGCTAAGTTTACGTTTAAAAAAATATATTAAAAACATAAAACAACATCTCCGAAAAGTATAAAGCATTTGATATAAATATAAATCATGACGTCACCCTGTTCTGACAAAAGACGTTAATTCTGCGCTCCTCAGTCGTCGGGTTTAGAATTGTTTTATAGAAATGAAAGAATGCCTGCATTCAGAGGTTTAGCTCAGCGTCTGCTTCGAAACGAAGCTTATTTTAGAGAGCGATGAGTGAAAGCAGCGTATAAGAGGCAGAGAGAAGGGACAGAGAGCGAGAGCGTTTGTGTGTGATTGTGTGCGAGAGCTCCCCGTGGTCCAGCGCTCAGTCCCTCACCGTCGCCTCGATTGTCTTTCCCCGGCTCTGCTTCCTGTCTGAGCCGCAGCGCTGCTACTGATGCACTTCCTAAACGCCTCCGCTTTCACACACAAGCTGAAACACCGAGTCCAAAAAGCCCCGAAACTCTCCAAGGGTCACGCTCAGGAACTTACGCCTTAACGCAGAGCCAGAAGGCTTGATGTCACGCAGCCCCGTTCTGTCAGACTTTGAAAAAGCGTGTGCTGAAAATCATCTTTACAATAAACCATGATACTTCACAGCCACTGAGGCTGCATCCAAACACTCAGTATGTACTAACTGTAGTGTGTACTATGAGCATGCGGGCGAGTAGTGAGGACACAGTTCGGACGTACTATGCCGCCATCTTACCTGTCCTTTGACCTTATACCACACGCCGTGAAAATTAAACAAAATTCTGCAACAGCAGAAATGTTGAAACTTTCTTTTGAACATGTCCATCTGCTGTTCTCCTGTGATACACTGTAGGCTCGATATCAGTGCGTTCGTCAGGGTGCTGTGGCATTTTATAATAATTAATCCAGCACTCTCCTGAAATCCCACAATGCACTGCAATATATTAGTGTCCAACTAAAGTAGTCGGGGAAGCAGGAGTGGACAACATCTTAAAAATATCGTATCGTAATATTTGAAAACATTTATACACAATATGCAAAAAAGGAAAATGCTCTCTGGGTGGGAGGGGCAGGTCTCTGTCTGCCCTGTCAATCACACAGACATGAACCAATCGGGTGCTCTGTGAGCTCATGTATGCGGAAGAGGGTAGATAGCGCTTTCCTCTCAAGGTGAGCATGAGCGCTGGCTGATATTATCTCTGTCGTGCTCTTAGAAAGAACCATAACAATCTATCATAATATCCATATTACATTTTTCAGATAGTCCAACCCTATTGGAAGATCCAGAGCTCCCATAATGCACCTGGTAGATTAGAGGGAGCGGACAAATGTAACGCAAATGTTTGACGTTCCGATTAAAGTGTGTGAAATGTTAATGATCTTTGGTTTTCAGATAGAATAGATCTTACATAATTAGTGTCTGTGTGTGTGTGTGTGTGTGTGTGTGTGTGTGTGTGTGTGTGTGTGTGTGTGTTTAAGTAGTTTTTCTCTACAACCCCCCCAAACTGACCACAGCACAAAGGCGGTCATTATGAGTGAAATGGCCGTGATGGTGGCAGAACAGGCAACGAGAGCCGCACTGAGCCTCTCACAGCTGAGTCACCTGATCCTTCTGACTCTGTGGGAAAATCTCCGACTCCGGAGTTTAAAAAGGGAAAAGGGGGGCGGGTCAGCGGCTGGTGCACTCTGGGGGGATTCACCTGAGACTAACGTTACAGTATGTGTGTGTGAGTGTGTGTGAGTGTGTGTGTGTGTGTGTGTGTGTGTGTGATAGAGTTGTGGAAAGTATTCTTAACTGAAACTGAAAATAGAAAAGAAGCCTGTGAAATAATAATAATAATATGCATGACTGACTCTGATACCATCCTGACTCGGGTACATCATCCTGACTCTAAATCTGACATATCATCCTGACTCTAAATCTGACATATCATCCTGACTCTAAATCTGACATATCATCCTGACTCGGATACAAAGTTCTGACTCTGAGTCTGATACCATCCTTATCTTAAGTATTGTCCTGACTCGGATATATTTTCCTGACTCTAAATCTGATGTATCCTCCTGACTCTGACTCTGATACATCGTCCCACCCAGAGGTTTGGGTTTCCTTCATCATATCAGACAACGAGCCAAACAAACGCCCTCGATTTCTCTACCATCAATAGCAGGAAAAAGAAATAACAGTGTGTTTCCTCAGCGACTCACACACTGAGCTCTCATCTGTACATCAACACACACACGGGAAAGAAAAACATGTGTGTGTGGGTGTGTGTGTGAGAAGCCTCACGTCAGCAGGGTAGGGACGTACCTGCCACTAAAACATCTCTGAAAACACACATACGCTGTATCAGCCCATGCGCGCGCACACATACACACACACACACACACACACATATAGTGGCGTTGTGTAAGAAAGTGAGTGGTGTATTAGTCAGAACGCACTGCGGTTGATAATTACACACCTCGCCGTGTCACGGAACATGAGAGCGGGTTTTCAGGGCCTGAGGCTACACTGAATCGAAGCGGGACACCTGGTAACGCAAACACACCTTAATGAGCGGTTTATTACACTTTACACACGCTGTACGCTCTAGACACTCCTTCACATACAGCAGGTGCTCTACAACTTTATATTACAACATGAGATTTATCCAGAAATCTGTGATTATTAAAACAGTCTCTGATTACTCTGATTAGACCACATGCAGTGCAGATGGACGCTGTTCGGAGACGTTGCCCACCGTGTCATCAAAACGAGACCATAGGGCTTGCAAAGGTGAGTTTGTTTACAGGCAGAATTCCTCTCTGCATTAAGTACATCGTGGCAAAGGATTAAGTTATTTCTTTGAAAACTGTCTCGGGAAATGACTAAAAAAAGATTCCACACATTAAATACACGTAACATCGACCGTTTCTATGACACATTCCTCATATAAACAGGGTGAGCACGGCCTCGTTTAAACGTAGCAAGGTTTCCTTTAAGCTTCAGAGTTTACTCTAATCTCATCTGTTGCCCCAGTAACCCCACCTTGCATCACTATTAGCATTAGCCTTACATATCGGCGTCCTCGCTGTGGTGTACGTGATATTTCTGTGGAACACGGTATCTACCTGGGTCTCCTTTGCTTCCGCGTCTCTCAGTGCTGTAAAACGCCATCTCAAGGTCGAGTCTGCCGAAGCGTATCCCGCAGCCGTTCATCAGCTTCTTGGGAGATCCTCCGCCAGAAGACGAACGCGTTCGGTGACCTTTGACCGAGCCTTTTCCAGACCGTTCCAGAGACTTGGAGCGCATCTCGGACCTGATGCTGCGCTGCAGTGGGAGGAGGGGCGAGAGGCGGCGCTGCAGGGATCCTCGCCTCGCCGAGTGTGCGTCCGAGTCACATCTCGGCCTGGTCTCGACCTCGACCGCCGGCTCGCTTCCCTCTTCCGGGACCGACTCGGAGCTTGAGCCGAGATTCATGGGGTTCTGCAAAGCTTCCATGTACGACTTGCGAAACAGTCGTCGGGTCTCGAAAGCAAGCGAGTCTCTGGACTGGCGCCGTCTTGGCATGCTGAGATCCGTGCTGAAGGAGAGACACTTGGTATTTCCTCCTCTCCTGCTCCCGCCCTCTCCATCTGTGCCGGACCTGGGGGCTTTTTCCTCTGCAGGCAACGTGCCAGCATTTGTGTACGTGTCGATTTCGCTAGTTCTGCGGCTCAGGAGCGGCTCGGACACAGTGGAGTCGGCTCCCTGCGAGCCCAGCGAGTCTCTGGAGCTCCTGCGGCTGTCCAGCGTCCCCGTGGACCCGTGGGTGCTGCAGGTGCTGAGGTGGCCGATGCTCAGCGCTCCCGGCTGCATGATGCCTTCGTTGGCGTTTCTCACACACACAGGGTTCACCACGTTCCTCCAGGGGGTTCGGTACACGGCGGCGCCGGTGCTCAGCAGGCAGTTCTGGAGGGGTTGAAGGTTCCGTTCACGTGTCACATCCTGCAGGAAGTCGGCGGTGAAGACTCGGGGGTACATTCCCTCAGGCACGGTGATCTCAGCCAGGGCGCGTCCGCTCCGCGCCAGGCATTTTATCACCAGCTTGGCGGCCTTGCGGCCCAGAGGCACCAGCTGCAGGTAGAAGTCGCCCTGCCTCAGGCGCACTTTGTGCAAAGGGGCGAGCTGCACGACCACCTTCTCGTGGATGCACAGGGGCCAGCCCTCGTGGTACAGCAGCAGGCCTTTAAATCGCAGCTGAGGGACAGGAATAAAAACCGGGTTAGGTTCTTCTTTAATGAAGCCATTTGTCACTCAGACATATGGTACATAAAACACCTCTATCAACATAGTGTTACACAGATCACTAAACCTCCTTGTTAGTGCAGTGCTACCCTCAAGTGCACATCTTTTGTACCTTTAACCTGGAAAGCTGCAAGTAGGGTACCTTTAAAATATCACTCACAGATATTGATTTGAGAGAGAGCGCTCCCGTAAGGTTTAGAAACTTCTCTTTGTCTCTGTATGTTTTGGTTCCTGTTTCATACTTTCTGGCAGCTAAGATCACTTAATCTGGAACATCAGTCATGTCTGGTACCGTAAGTGCCTTTAGAAGGATTACGAAGGATGAGAAAGAGAGAAGGACAGAGCAGCACTATATAAAAGAAAGACAGTTGACAGTCTAAGAACAGTCTAAGAACTAAAGTAATACATAAATATTAATGGTTAAGGTACCAAATAAAGTCAATAAACTTGTACTTTTGTGATAAATTGAAACTACGTTTAGAGATTTCCTAACTCTCCTAATTGTTCAGGATTACACGTCCCGGTTACAGTCTGCACAAAAACAAGCAACAATTTTGCAACACGCAGTTAGAGAGACCTCGGCCACGCCCACAACACAACTGCACTCCCTGCACCGTCAGAAAGACTCCCTGATTTTATTTCTATGTAACATTCTGCAAGTCTTTTCCTCAAATAAGCTCCCATTTTAAAATATGAATAAGGAGGTAACAGTCTTTTCCAAGGGCACCTGCATGAGATCTTTGTAACCTTTACGATAACAAAAGTGTATAATGATGCAAGAGAGAAGATGCCAATGGTGTTTGAGATCTGCCACACCCCCGCCCACTCTAACCCAACCTTAGACACTGTGTGTTTTTGGGGTTGTGCTTTCGGGGGTGCGGACGGGGGCGGGGACGGGAGCCATGGTGACGGGAGCCATGGTGACGGGTCATCACCGCGTCATAGTGGTGGATTAAATGATATCGCTGCCTCTTACTGATGGAGACGGTGTATAAACATGGAATTCATTTTCAATCTGGGATTCCGGCAAGCTGATGGAACGCTTCTCTGAAAAGTCACATGATTGCACAAACTCCGCCCTCTTCCAAACGAATAAACTCTAAACGTTTACTCTCAGTCGGGAAAGGGAATCGTGTCCACGGTCAAATTAGGTTTACTGGAATGAGGTGCTGCTCAAGACATGCCCCCTGCAAGACACGCCCCATGCAAGACACGCCCCTGGGGGCGGGGCATATACATTCTAGAGAACATTTAATTAATTGATCATGAAGATTATGATAATTTTTCTTCAGAAGTTTCCAGATGTACTATACTATTCATGTCCTTAACACTAAGGGACAAGTACAAATAGCCCTGAAACACTGAATGTGATTTCAATTAAACTTGTGTGTGTGTGTGTGTGTGTGTGTGTGTGCGCACTCACACAGCTCTCTTTCTGGATGGCGTGTAAGATCCTCTTGGCAGGCAGGAGGAAGTCGATGAGGCAGCGCAGGCCGTCTCCGCTGTACTGACGCTCCACCACGCTGAAGAGCTGCAACAGCACCGTGGACGCCGTCGCCCTGAACGGAGCGTACACTGACGACAGAGTGCTCTGGATACAGCTGTCTAATGACTCCGAGTCCTAACACACACAGAGTTATTAACAGCTAATGTCACCTTTTCATCATGTGGAACATGTTAATAAATTCAATCAAGGACCCAAGCTAACATGGAAAAAGTCTTAAAAAGGTCAGAAATGGAGGTTTTAGTTTCTACCCAGAATCAGCTAGCATAAGTTTAGCATAAACATGTTCACTTAAAACATTTGCACACGTCTTCCTCAATTTGCCACTAAAAAGATTTTATGTAAATATTTTTTGTGCTAATTACTGCCACTGTCACATAAAAAAGCAAAACATTGTTATTCACACGCAATGAATAAAAATCAATAAAAAATCTTCCTTTAATTAAAAACACTGAGAATTTCATTTGTTCTTACAAAGCTAGCACAGCGGTTTGCGCATGCTAACATGTTAGACTTTTCTCTTTAAAAGTGCCCCGCTAGCTTTACTTGACTGTAACATTAACGTTAATCATTTTTTAGCTTTTCCTATGTACACATTATTTCTTTATCTTAGCGTTAAACTTTAACTCTGGTAGTAACAAGTATGAGACAAATGAAAAGAATGAAACAAATGTGAGCGCCTCTTGTCACTGTGGAAATCAACTCCCAAAAACAGACGATGTGACAGACGGGTGTATTTTTGTAAATAATGAGTCAAAAGAAACTCGCTACATCGTTCTGTTTGTTTTGGCGATGATCAACATGGTGGCATTGACTTTCCGACCCCTCCTGTGAGACAAGCAGGTCGCATACATGTACACACACACACACACACACACATGCACGCGGTAGGATGTCAGGAGGTCGCAGGCCATGTCCCGTTCACTTAGCGCATGTCAGAGGAAACACCTGTCAGGTGACGTCATGGTCTGGACAATAACACAGCGCGGGTGGAAAGTCTGACTTTTTCCGGGATTTTCTGGCGCTCAGGCCATGACCTTCTGACCCCGACTGTGACGGTGAGCCAAAGGTTGAGTTCATACAAGTATTTTAAGGAAGTTGACAACTCTGACTCGACTCACCTTGACTCTCAAAGAGAGGAATCTGAGTCGACTCGCTTTGACTCTAACTTGGTTCCCACGATTTAATCGCTAATTCTAATAATATCTATTGTCTCTATCTAGCTAGCGAGCTAGTTTAGCGTTTGTGTTAACATTAGCATTTTATAAATGCTGTGAAAGTGACTCACGAATCAGTTACTTGACTCAGGAAGACTTGCTTGTGATTGAATCGCTACGAGGAAAGCTGGAGGTGATTACGACATTGCAACCCGAGACAGCAGAGAAAAAAGTTGTGATATTCTCGCACTTGGGTGTGTTTGGTGTAACACAGCGTGTGTGTGTGTGTGTGTGTGTGTGTGTGTGTGTGAGCTGATCTGCATGCCACAGGGAAGAGGAAAACTCAGTGCTGTTTACTAGAGGAAGGACAACAATGGCAGGAAAGTCACCATTACGTATTTTTAAATGTTTCTGAGAGCCGTTCTTCGGGCTTCTGCTGGCGCCGAGGACCAGAAGCACACGAGGGGAACCTGCTTTGATCAGGAAGATGTTTATAGAGTCGGGGAAATGCCTGCACACACCGCTGACCTTTAACCTCAATCAATCTGTCAATATACTGAGATGAACCCACTTATATATTACACATATACACTCACTTCAGTTATCACGATATCAGACTAAAGCACACACACACACACACACACACACACACACTGCTCTAAAGCTAGATGTAAAAGCCACTGTAGACCAAACACGAGGCTCAGAAGCGTCTCGTTTGAAGAGGGACTTAGATAGAGACAGAGATAAACAAAGCCTCAAGCACAGTAGCTTTAAAACATTTCATACAGAGTTGAAGACGCTCTTTCACCTGGTCAGAGTCAGGAGAGGAGTACCGCGTGTGTGTGTGTGTGTGTGTGTGTGTTGACTGAGAGACCCCCCAGGTGTACAGTGTGTTCCCTCTGCTGCACTGTAGACACACTGTGTACACAGCAGCCTGGCACACCGCTCTGTCATTAACACTCTGAGTGGACACTAATCACACACACACACACACACACACACACACACACACACACACACACACACTCACACACACACACACACTCACACACACACACACACACACAC
>JAQMYM010000019.1:253234-267544 GCA_030014255.1 Parauchenoglanis ngamensis
ATGCTATGCTATACTTTATTATAATATCCTATTCTATACTATCTCGCTACTCTTATACCATAACACTCTATACTACACCATACTGTACTACATCATTATATTCTACTATTATAACACATTCTATACTATTCTATAATATGTTAAGTTATTATACTGTACTATTATAATACACTGTACTGCACTCTACTATAATACACTGTAACAGACTTCCCTAGTCTACTACTTGTCCATACTATTGTAGCATAGTATATTAAATCTACTGTTATACTATGCCACTGAAGCATGTATAGTACTTCCCTATAGTATACTATTCGATCATACTATACTATAATATTACACACAAATGCAACAGTTAAAGAAAGGTGTTTTATTTTTGATCAAATATATATATATTACAGTAAATGCACTAATTTATCTGAATAAAGTTCTCAACTCACTAATGAGTGTTACTCTTCTGTGCTTTGCAGTAATCTTTGTATTATGTTTTTTTTTCTCGTGCACAGTTCACAATAGGCCTCAGACCTGGAGACAAATGCTGCCAGTTTAACTTTCCCTCCTCACTTTTTATCACAGATAACAGATGAAGAAAACCCTGAATCTTACCTCAGTGGGCCGTTTTCCGCAGGTGGATCCTCCTACAGCGCACCTGCGTCCATCTTCTCCCGCATTATTCTCCGACTTCCCGTTCGGAGAGAATCAGCGATCTGTGCGTTCCTGTGGAGTTTCTCTGTGAGGGGAAACGGAGAGGGTGAATTTGCATCTCGACGACCCTCCCCGTCTCTTACCCCTTCTCCTTTCAGCGCTGCCATTGTTTGGCCCAGTTGGGGTCCTTATCCGCACAAAATCCTCAGCTCAATGCCCTGAATGGTGATGTGGGATGAGCCAGAGGAGCCAGCTGTTCACGTCCAACAACAAAATCACTGCATTCATTCCGGAGCGGGAATAGATTTGAAGGAATTTCGATGCAAAGTTTAGATAAAAGGTTTAAACAGTTCTTATATCAGAGTGTCTAATGTAAGCTTTAAAGCATGACAAGGACCCTCTGGGAAAATTTAATTAATTTTCAGACTTTAGAAATTCAGAAACTGGATATCCAGAGTTATATAAACTCAAAACTCTAAGGTCATAATTTCTGTTTTAATCACTTTAAAAAATAAAAAGTTAACTAACCCTAGAAAATCTGTAAGTTGAAAAAACAAATATAGGAAAAGTGTTGGAATTCTTCCGAACATTTATCAGGACACAAATGCTGTACTACAGACCCAAGGCTTTGGGTTCTTATGCACAATATTTAGACAGATACGTCTGTTTCATTGATAGTTTTGTTGTTGTTGTTGTTGTTTAGCTCTAGTTTACTATAATAGACCTGTTACTTTTTTTATTTTAATAATGAACAAAAATCGACAAGATAGGACTATCATAAAGAAATAAAATAAATAAATATTTTTAAAAATATTTTCAAGACAGATTCCAAGTTTTAACAGCTTTCTTGTTGCATGAGGCAGTTAAAAATTGCATATAGCATTCTGCTCAAAAAGCCAAAGAATTTAGCAAACCCAAATAATACGTTTTCTAAACACAGATCATCTTCACTGTGGATTTATGCAGTAATAACCTGTATCCATATCCGCCAGGAAGGATTTTATATCAACCCTGTTACTAATGAGTGCCAGCCTTCTCTGCCTGCTAACTGTGAATTAAATATTGTCTTTAACCACAAGATGGCGCTCTGAGGTATTTCAAATGAGAGCTAGAGCAGGGACCCTGATGACCGGGACGCCTCACGCGGGCTCAGGAAAAGGAAACCTCCACCCTGATACGCAATAGAAATGTTAATATAAACATATCTGTGATGTGTTCAGTGAGACAGGTGCTAATTTGTTACTTGGCGCATTATTATCATTATTCCTGTGAGAAGTTAGCAGTTGTGCGTCACTCTGACGTCACAGGAGGACATTGTTCTAGGGCATTTAAACATATAACAGATACCAGTCAGTTATCTTTAGTAGTGACGTTTTGGCAAACTCTGGACTCCAAACCCCAGAATGCAATGCAGCTCAACAACTGCATATAGCTAATAGCTGCATATGGATAACCGTTAAAAAGAAGTAGAACATAACTATTGTTAAGTTATTGTTAATTATTAAGGATTAGCAGGTGGATTTTTCCTTTTAACCTTTCCTTTTCCTTTTTTCCTTTCATTCTTTCCTTTCGACCTGTCGTAAATTTTTTCTCTTAACGAAGAATTATTTCTCTTTAGGAGAAATCGCTCCTGAATTTTTTTTTCTAATGATAATCTATTCGACTTCAGTAAAAATAAATAAATAAAAAAGATAGATAAATCATTAAAATCATCGAGCATAATCCATTACCGACGACGCTAACGCTCACCATTCAACGGCGCGTGCACTTGCTAAGCTTCAGGTAGCAGTTAGCCAATTAGTTTAAGTGCTAATATAAAACGAGCTAAATGTTGTATATTTACAGTTTTCTCAGCTTGACATAAATACCTAACATTACAAACAGTGGAGACAAAATAAAATAATGGTAATAATAACCAGTTTAACAACTCTCTTACCTTCTCTTACTTGAGGTAAAAGTTCCTTGTGAATCAGCCCTTTGAATTAGCTAAGTGAATCGGCTCTTTGAATCAGTTAAGTGAATCGGCTCTTTGAATCAGCTAAGTGAATCGGCTCTTTGAGTCAGCTCTGCAACAGGGCTGTTTTTCCAAGTGAACGATGGGAGTCGATTCACAGTTCAGAAGAGCAGTTTTGATGATTTGAAGAAACATTACAACGGTCTGAAAACGGTTTGTGCAGAACTTTCCAAAATCAGACACTTAAAAAACGATCATTTAAGTGACATTTTATATTGGGCAATTATTTAGTGCAAAAGCTATGCAGAGTCATTTCTGAACATTTAGGGGCCCTAATGCGGGGATCAGACTACACAATATTTTTTTGTCTTTAAAAGAAGTGGACATCATGTCAGATTAGATAATCATAGTGCCATAAATTCTTGCCCTGTCTTGGTCAAGAGACTGACAACACTACAAGCTTGACACCGACCAATCGTCGTTCTCATCCTTGCGTGTTGTCGGGTAGGAGGAATTAGAAATCTTCAATCATGACTATAGAAGGAACATCAAGGAACATGTCTTTCAACAGGTCTTGTCAAACTAGGTGAGAAAAAACAAAAAAATTCAAACGTGCTAGACTTTCTGTTGGGTGTTGTGCGTTGTCCCAAACGCCACATCGCTGAAGATCGCTGTTCTTAAATTATGTCACATTACAAGGCCTGTTCGTCATTCCCGATATTCACATTCAGGCCTGACGCTGGAAATTTGTCAGCCATGACAAAATTGTGTCAAATTCAGGACTTAAGAAAATCTGAATTCATATAGTTTGTTTCCTGTATACGTGACAAATTACTAGCTCCTTCATATTATTACTCAAGAATGAACAGAATAAGTACTTCATTATTTTGAATGAGGGGAAAAACATTTAATAAAAAAATAAAAATAACTGAACAAGAACTACATACTTGAGAAATTCCATTTCTATGGGAGTAAATTACATAAATAAAATGAATAAATAAATCAGCAAAAATTTATATAAATATGTACTTAAAATTAAGGGAAAGAATAATAAAATTACAAAAAAAAAAAAATATGTGAAACTAAATTAGACATTTAAATAACATACAAATAAATAAAATAAAAATATATAATTAGCAAAATAATAAAGATTAATTAAAAAAAATTGTAATGAACCGTAAACTTTCTGTCGTCCAAAATACTATATGAAATAATTGTATATAAATAAATAAATTAAGATCAATTTAAACAATGACTTAATGGTTCTTTAAGACATTAAAAATTAAAAAAGTGACTTTACTTCAGTACATAGGATTTTACACTTTGCGGTAACAAATTGCATTTTTTGTTCTATTAACTTCAAGAGTAAAAAAAAGTGAGGCTGATGAGAAAACAAATGTTCTAAAATCGAACCATCTTTTCGTAAGCTTAGAATGAGCCCTTTATATCTACATAGGGAGCGGGTCCGCCTCTGGAGCCGTCACGTTGCGCCGCTACAGTAGCCCAGAACGGACAAACCTCTAGAGAGCGCCAGAAGGATGACAAAGAAGAAGAAAGGAAAACAAAGAAGAAGAATGAAGAGGAATCAGTGTTTGCTGGAGCTGGATAACAAGTTTGAGAACCCAAATTTTGAAAAATGGAGGATCATACTTATAATTTAGCAAGAGAAAAAGCAAGGGTGTGAATGTAAGTACTTGGAAGTATGCTACGGGCACCTGACGGCCACCGTACGCTCTAATACACGCTTGGAGAGAGAGGAATAAGGGAGGGGCATTCAGGGGCAGAATCACACAGAGTGGGGCTTTAAAGTGAAAAGTTTTTTATTCTAGCTCACACAGTGTCACAGTATCATCAACCCGGAAACCTGGATACAGGGGCTCGGTGAATGTTGTGTGAAATGTGTACGTGTGATAAACCCTGTCAGCAGTGATGATAAAATAGGAGAGAGTACCAGCCTCCCAGTCTAAATACATACCCATTCTTCTGGAGGGATTCGGTGGCGGAGATACCACTGTCTCCTTGTTATTGTAACCGGCATAATAACCATAATTATTAGAGCAGAACAGAATCCAGGATATGTTATTCATCCCCAGTTTGCAGTCATTGCTGCGACCTTTTCTGTTGATACCTTTGTAAGTTACCCCGTTATAAACGTTATTGCCGGTCCAATCGGTTTCCCAGTAGAAGCGAGCGCCACTCAGGGACTCTCTGCACAATATCTGGGCATAATACTCAAACCGGTCCGGATGGTCAGGGTATGGATGCTGACTTCGAGTCCTTGTCACCTTTTTGTTACCACTCAGAGTCATAGTTCTGTGCGCTGTGTTCGGGTCCAGGGTGATCTCACAGGCGTCTGCAGAAATAGCAGCTCAGAATCAGTTTTCAACAATGAGATCCGTAGCTAACCTTTTGGTGTAGAACTTGAGATCTAAATAGAACTCCAAAGAGCATAGCTAACATAAAACGAACAATAAAAACAAAATAAGACAGTCTTGCAAAACCTTAATATAACAAAATATGGCCTTAGAAAATGACTTCATGTTGGGAGACTGGAACACTTTTAAACACAATTGTGTATGTTCTTACATTTCTTTAGTCCTGGTTTGATCCTACACTCGCCATAGTGGTCCGCACTGTACAAAGAACAAAGAAATCAGGTAAGAGCAATCCTTTTCTTGCTAATATCCTTTTAGCACAATAAAATGTCATAAAGATTCCCGATGGAACCTTTAATAGAATACAAAAAATAGGCTAAAAACATGGAACTATTTTGTCATTAAAGACATCCTTCAAAGCAAAACTTTCATCTTGGTATTTAATTTTCTTGGTATGTGCCAAATGATATAAATGTAAATGTAAAATAAATGCAAAATGTAAATGTATGTAATTTATTGCTGTTCATGATTCCTCAGCATGATTTTTGACTGCTACCAGATAAACAGGGATAAGTAAAAAAAAAAAAAAATCAACAATAAAAGTATCTTCCATAATTGGTTATTTCTAACTCCAACTTTGCAACTTTGCAATTGTTGTCATGTTTACAGTTTTTTAATGTCCTGTATTCAATTTAATCGTGCAACCTAATTGAGCCTGAAACCCCAACATTCATTACATTCCAGGCTTGGAAGTTGTAAAAGCTGGGCTGTAGGACAGTCTGTATCAATCTGGACTTGTCTCCGATTATTGGCATTTCTACTCAGCCTTGGACATTGGTCTCGCTAAATATGGTCTTGGTCTTGACTGAGAGTTTGTAAGGATAATGTTCATGTTGTCTGTTCACATGCACAAAGTTTGACAACTAAGTTTTTCCAGAAAGCATAATTAATCAGGTATAATACACAAATAAAGCCAATTAGCTGAAATTAGTAGTGTGAAAAGAATTTGGTGTTTTCAGTCTCGAACCTGATTCAGTCTGTCTTTCATTTGGACTTGAGCTTGTCTAATCCTGGACTTGAACTTGACTGTGTCTGCCTTGACAAGAGCTCTATTAAAAGTAAAGTAGCTTTTTCTTCCTTCGCTCCACTCACCACAGTTTCTCCAGGTTACAGTGTGGATTGTCTCGTATGGCAGACAGCTGTCTCACTCCTGGCTCTCCTGGATGATTGTAGCTGAGGTCTAGCTCTCTGAGCTGCGAGTGAGCTGAACTTAAAGCTAAAGCTAGAGCAGAGCAGCCGTCTTCTGTAACGCAGCACCCTGAAAGACTGCAGAGGGACAACCATTACACTTCATTCACAATTAAGAAATACACCAACACACAGTTCCATACATTACATTAGGTTTATTTGACCTCAGCCAGTCTGGTTCTAGAATAATGACTACGGATCTGTCAGTGATGATGATGATTCCTATAGGTGACTTAAATCATTTTTGATTTATTCACTTCAGAAGAAATATAAAACTGCAACAAAAGCAGCTTTTACATGTATTTATGTAACACAAATCTACCTAGTTATCTATCTATTAAATAACCCTGCTCTCTATAGTACAATTTTCTTCTTCTTCCTTTCGGCTGTTCCCCGTTCGTGGTTGCCACAGCAGACCGTTCATCGTTCGCGTATTTATTTGGCAGAGGTTTTTCCACCAGATGCCCTTCCTTACACAACCCTCGAAATTCATCCAGGCTTGGGACAACACCACGACGCACTAATTGTGCCCCCCTTTTGCCTGGGACCATTCACACCCATGGGCAATTTAGAGTAGCCAGTTAACCTAATCGGAAACCAGTGCCCCCAGAGGAAACCCACGCATGCAGGAGAGAACCTGCAACCTCAACACAGAAACTTTGCTGGGAGTCAACAGTGCTAACCACTACACCACCGTACGCAATAAACAGTATAAAATGTTAAAGGGCACCTTGAATTTCAGAATAATAACTACTCTGAGTTCCTTTAGAGATGTGATAAAGCCCAGAGAATTGCTTCCCTGTTACATTGTGCTGCTGTGAGCCTTTAACTTACCCCAGTTTCTGCAGTGAGCATCCTGGATGCTGAAGACCAGTGCAAAGCAGCTTCAGTCCTGAATCGTGCACATCGTTGTCTCTCAGCTCCAATTCTGTCAAATGAGTGTGGGAACTCAGGACTGAGGCCAAGTCTGAACAGGACCTCTCTGTAAGATTACACCATCGCAGACTGCAGCAGAGCAAAGAAATAAATTATAGGTAGTTTGTTTTTGTACAAACAGTAATATCCATATTAATTCTAAGCAAAGAGTGATCATATGATCCAAAATGTCTGAAACTTTTACAGCTAATAATAACATTTTTATTAAGACTCAAGCAAGATTCCTGCATTCTTTGCTAACATAAATAAAAAAAACATAGACATAGTATTTACCTGAGTTTTTCGAGGAAGCAGTTTGGGCTGATTAATCCAGCACAGAGCAGTTCCACTCCTGAATCTCCGATGTAATTGTTGCTGAGATCCAGTTCTCTGAGGTATGGATTTTCTGACTGTAGAACCAAGGCCAGAGTTTCACACGTCTCCTCTGGGATGCCAACATCAGCAAGTCTACAGGTGAGCAAATAACATCTTCATTTGAACAATTCTTCCATCATTTGAATGTATAATGTTACACATAGACTTAATATATTTAATAAACTACATAGATTCCTGGTCACCAGTTCCATTCATGAAGATCCACAGAATGTCGATCCTTAAACCAGTTCAATCATTTAATCCAACACACCTGCTGCAAATAATAAGTCTACTTGTTTAGTTCAATTTTCTCTGCTGAATTAGGCTTTTACTTTTCCCCAATCGTCTCGCAAGTTTTGTCATTTTCCAATTTTTGGAATTATTGCATCACAAGGCAGTGTAACACACTCTGAGGAAAGCGCTATCCACCCTCTTTCCACATGAGTAACTAAATTTTATAGGAACATCACTCTTCAGAAACAGGATTTACTTTGAAAAAATCTATGATGGTAAACCTTATAATCTTGAGTTTACAGTCTGGATTCATCAGTCCAGTAGAGAGAAGTTTTACTCCGGAATGGCCGAGGTTGTTGTAGCTCAGGTCCAGTAACTCCAGTTTACAGTTTGGATGCGTCAGTCCATCACAGAGCTGTTGCACTCCGGAGTCTCCTAGCTTGTTGTAGCTGAGATCCAGCAGTCCCAAGCGTGAGTTGGGTGACTGGAGCACAGTTCTCAAGGCTTCACATGATTCATAGCTGAGGTCACAACTGTCCAACCTACAGAGTGACAGCAACTATTTCAGTTTGTTTTTATGTATTTCTCTTGTTGTAATGTTATTACCTTAACCTAGTTTATTCATTTCTTATTTATTTATTCAGCAAAATAAACTACAATGGAACTTGGAGAGAGCAGACCTCCACCAAGGACAAGACTCTATGAGATCTAAATCTGCAAACGCAACCACTTTATATGTCTGGATATATATCAGTGGAGACATCATATTTCTACATTGGCTATGTTTTGTTTCTATTGAACTTTACTTCCATCTACTGGATTTTAAGATGTATGGCATTGTTTAGAGCAGACTTCTGCCAAGGCCAAATGCCGTATCTTGCAATGTTAGCTAAAGTGAAACTAAATTAATTGGGTCTGCTCCAAAATTTAATGGGTTCTCCCTTGGCCCATGCTACATCCTGCTGCCAAGTTTAATGGAAATCAGTTAGACAAAGAAACTGCACCAAAAACATAACCGCCGTAGTGGAGGAAATAAACACTGAATATAGATTATTGTAAATTCACCTGAGTTTCTCAAGTTTACAGTGCGAACTAATCAGCCCTGCAGAGAGAAGCGTCACTCCAGAGTCTTTAATGCCTTTATTGGAGCCGAGGTCAAGCTCCTTCAGCTGTGAGTTAGCAGAATGGAAAACTGAGGCCATTAATTCACAAGATTGCTCTGAGAAGTTTGTACCAGCCAATCTGAAAAAAGGGTAAAAAGTTACAAAAACATATATATAGTACAACGACTAACACTCAGATTCTATTTCTAGGTTTGTCATAAAATGTCTGTTTGCATGATCTGCTGACTGTTTTCTACAGTATGTCTACTGGAAAAAAAACCCATTTGCATACTCTATTTATAAAACTTTAAAACATTGCATCAAGTGCCATCACTATTGCAAACATGAACAAAATGACTTCAAACCCAAGTGTCTGCAGTTTGCAGTGTGGACTCATCAGACAATCACACAGCAGCTTCACTCCTATATGTTCCAGCTCGTTGTGACTGAGAGTCAGTTTCTCCAGTTTACTGTGTGGGTCTGAGAGACCGGTACAGAGAAGTTTCACTCCTAAATCTCCCAAACTGTTAAAGCTGAGGTCCAGTTCTACCAGGTGTGAGTTAGCAGACTGGAGAATTGAAGCCAGTGTCTCACAGGACTCATCTGTTAAGTTAACACCAGCAAGCCTGTGGAGGGATGTGAGATAAAATTAAAAAAGATCAACGAGATTTCAACAACAATGACATAACTTGGAAATGGTGCAAGGGTTCAATTGCTTATTTAGGGAAGTTGGATTCAAGTGGTTTGTTTACAAACAAAGCACAAACATCAACAACACAAAAACTAGGAGTCTAAGCATGAACTATGACCACAAGGCGAGCAACGGTAACATGACCCTGATTTCAACGCTAACATGACAGGAAACTGCTATTTTTAATTGTTACGTTCATTATTCTCCAGTATTTTTCCTACAGAAAAATTACTGGCTGAAGAACCCTTTGTGATGATAAAAATGGCTTGCGTACTGTAACTATAACAATGATCGTACCACTGCTAGCTAGTATTGGCTAACTAACTATGCTAGCTTTTTCTCAGAATTCTTCTCAGATTCAGCAGATCCAAGAGAGCAAAATTGGCTGTACTATCTGGTGGGGAGTATAAATTGTTGGGAGGGGAATACTCTCACTCTCCTGTGACTCACAGTGACTCTAACCAATCAAGAACGTTGGCGAAGTCATGTATGCAGAAGAGGGCAGATCTGAGCTTGACGCAACAGTTCTAAAAAAGATTTGCCTGCATGGAGGTAGCATGTTTGTTGTTGTAGATGTTGTGCCGTAGTAGGCTAGTACGTAGGAATAGGCAAGAACACATTTGGGGAGAAGAAAACCACAGCAAATTCTTGTAGCATATTTAAAAGGCTGCATCACATCTACACTACAATAGTATCATTCTACAATGTTACCCTTGAGATTAGAAAGTTTCAGTGTAGACACATACCTGGCTTTTCTCGAGGTCTTGACAACTGGTAACAATCTCCGATATCCCTCAGGAGACGTGTTACACATCTTCAAGTCAAATTCGTTCATCACGTCTTCTGAAGTTAGCAGCACATATGCCAAAGCTGAGCACTGGTCAGGTTTAAGCTCCGTCTCCGACTGCTTGCCTGATCTCAGGAAGCTACGGATTTCTTCCACCAACGAGTTGTAATTCAGTTCATTCAGACAGTGGAACAGGTTGATAGTCCTTTCTGCTGACGACTCCTTTTTGATCTTCTCCTTGATGTAGTCCACTGTTGTCTCCAGACTCTCCAAACACGGTTTTGGGAGCAGGCCTTTCAAAAGAGCCTGATTGGATTCAAGTGAGAGACCAAGAAGAAAACGCAGGAAAAGGTCAAAGTGTCCGTTCTCACTCTTCAACGCTCTGTCCACAGCGCTCTTGTGCAAATCGGACATCTTCACTGCTTTGCTCTGATATTCAATGTCTTCTTGGAGTATGTTTATGTGGTTGTCTGTGAATATAAGTTGCACATGCACAGCTGCTAAATACTCCTGAATGCTCAGATGTACAAAGCAGAAGACCTTCTCTCGGTACAATCCAAACTCTTCTTTAAAGATTTCTGTGCAAATTGCAGAGTACTCAGTTGCTTTGTTAACATCAATGTCACATTCAGTCAAATCATTTTCATAGAAAATCAGATTTCCTTTCTCTAACTGCAGAAACGCTAGCTTGGCCAGTTTAAAGATCATTTCTTTATCAGATTCGGGCAGCTCCATGTTGTCCTGAATCGCTTCATAGTATTTCTTGTTTTTCAAATGTGTCTGAATGAGAAGAAAGTGGGTGTACATCTGGGTCAAAGTTTTAGGTACTTCCGTGTCTAACTTACCCAACATCTCCAGAACTGTAGCAGATATCCAGCAGAAGACGGGGATATGGCACATAATGTGGAGGCTCCTTGAAGATTTTATGTGTGCAATGATTTCGTCAGCAAGGTCTCGGTCACCGAACCTCTTTCGGAAGTACTTCTCTTTCTCTGAGTCGTTAAACCCTCGGACCTCAGTAACCTGGTCAACACACTCAGGAGGGACCTGATTGGCTGCTGCTGGTCGGGAGGTTACCCAGAGGAGAGCAGAGGGAAGTAGATTCCCACGAATAAGGTTTGTTAGCAGGACATCCACGGAGATTTTCTTTGTCAGATCACAGCACATTTCATTGTTCCTGAAATTCAGTGGAAGTCGGCACTCATCCAGGCCGTCAAAGATGAACACAGTTTTCACTTCCTCGCTCCTTATAGTTTTGAGTTCTTTAAGTTCTGGAAAGTACTGATGAAGAAGCTGCATCATACTGTATTTGTCATTTCCCTTCAAATTCAGGTCACGGAAAGGAAGTGGGAAGATGTAATGGATATCCTGATTCGCTTTCCCTTCTGCCCAGTCCAAGATGAATTTGTGTACAGATATAGTTTTCCCAATCCCAGCGATGCCCTTGGTTAGAACGGTCCGAATGCGTTTGTTCTGTCCTGGTAAAGGTTGAAAGATATCATTGCAGTTTATCACAATCTCTTCCATTCCCTTGTTCTTGCATGCTTCCTCGATCTGTCTGATCTCATGCTCTTTATTGATCGCTCCAGCCTCTCCTTCTGTGATGAGAAGCTCTGTGAAAATATCATTTAGAAGAACTGGATTCCCCTGCTGGGCATTTCCTTCACGTATGCACTGGAATTTAGATCTAAGATGAGCCTGCAGTTTAGATTTCAGATGATCTTCAATGGTCTTTTGACTTTTAACTATGAAAAGAAAAGATGAACCAATCAAATAAAATAATGAATTTAGATTGCATACAATGGAATTGCCTCTATAAAGAGATGTTTGATCCTACCTAACTCCAACATCACCCTTAGAGCAATCTTTGGAGCTGCATCTGAGCCAAATCTCTCCAGAATTAGTTTAGATGTTTCCTGGATATCACAAGTCACCTGAGGAGTCTCAAAGCATTCTGGGTAATTTTGGCACAGATACCACATGAACTTGTTCATGTCTACACTGGTCAGTGTTTGCTCAATTAAAGACAATGTGTCCAGCTCCAGTAGGGCCTGTAACAAAGAAAAGCAACTATATTATACCACTGGTCAGAAGGTGTTGATTAATTTTCTATAACAACAGTTATGACAGTAGTGTAAGTGCAAATCACAGGTTTGGTGTTCTGTCATGAGCCCTCCTTTGCTTTGGGCACTGTGTACTGCAATCTGCGGTGCACCTCGCGAGTGCAGCATGGCAGGATGACTCTTCTGGGTTCCACAGCTCCTCAGTGTCCCAGGATCCCTCATAGCATGGTCACGGAACTCCAACTTCCGGCAACCACTGCTAGCTATTTATACTTGTATTTAGTTAGATTTTTGTCTTACACTGTGTTTTTTCCCCACAGTGCTTATTATTGCTTTTATTATTGTTTATTTAGGTGTTTAGGCTTTAGTGTTTAGATTTGTGTGTTCTGCTCATACTTAATAAAGCTCCGTGTTTGCATCCGCCCGCTTCCTGTGTGTAATAGAACATAAGATTGCCAAATGGATGCAGTGCAGTGCTTCTGCCATATCCCTCTTCTTCACCATGTTGGAGTTTGACATGGTCGAGTTCCCACGGATGGTGTCTCTGTTTACTCCATCCCCCTACGATGGCACTGTATATTCGCTGAATGGGTTCCTGCTGCAGTGCCAGTTGTAATATGACTACCTTGTGGAACCTAATTCCACAGGGTAGACATGGGCCCATTTCATGTTGTCTCAGCTTATAGGTCCAAGTGGGTGGAGCGTCTCTGTCTCTCTGCCAGCGACAGCCCATCTTACACAATCACACAGTTCGGTGCTTTTTGGAAGTGTGTTCCCATGTGTTCCCACTTTTTTGGCATCCAGACTCAATAGAAATGTTTTTTGGGGGGCTGAGACTGACAGGGACAAGCCAAAGTCCAATGGGGTGGCATCCAACACCATGCCTATGCTGGAAGTCAACATGGTGACCGCCAACACCATGCCCAGTGCCAGAGATCAGCATAGCGACTTCCTACACCATGACCGGCCGGAAGCCAACATGGTGACCGCCAACACCATGCCTGAGCCAGAGGTCAACATGGCAAGTTCCAGCGCCATGCCCTAGCCGGAGGTCAACTTGGCAACCTCTGACACCATGCCAGGAGCAGGGATCAACATGGCAACCTCCAACAAAGTGCCCATGCCAGATATCCTACCAGAGGTCATCAAGGCACCCTCCAATGCCACGCTCCGATGCCATGCCCATATCTATGACTCAACCCATTCCCATGTCCAAGTCCATATATATGCCCATACCTGTGCCTGAATCCTTGTCTAAGCCCATGTCCTTGCCTATGATGAGTCTAAGCCCATGCCTATGCTTTAGTCCATGCTCAGCCCTGTGCCTGAGCTCTTGCCTATTCATGTGTCAGAGACTGAGATGGTGACTTCAGTGTCATGCCCATAGCAGAGACCAGTGAGACAATCTACAGTGGCATGCCCATTCCCATGCAAGGGACCAACAGGGCAGACCCCAGCATTCTGCTCTTGCCCATGCCCAAGCTCAAGTCCACACCCATTCCAGAAGCTGACATGACTACCCCCAGCATCATACTTATACCTACAGCTGAGCCCATGCCCACATCCTTACCCATGCCAGAGACCGACGTGGCTGCAGTTCCCAGCACCATGCCTATGCTCATGCCTGAGCCCATGCCCATGCTAAAGAAACGATGATGAGGCCCCCATTTTTTTGCCCATGCTTATGCCCACCTCTGTGCTCATGCCCACATTTGTCTTTTTTCCCTGCTGTGCTCCCAGTTGTGTTTATCCAGGTGCTTAGGCTATAGTGTTTAGTTTTATGTATTCTGTTCATGTTTAATAAAAGCATCCTTTATTGCATCCACCCACCTCCTGTGTGTGACAGTTATACACACGTGGACAAAATTGTTGGTACCCTTCAGGCAATGAAAGAAAAACTCACAATGGTCACAGAAATAACTT
>JAQMYM010000019.1:268967-311198 GCA_030014255.1 Parauchenoglanis ngamensis
GGTGACCCAGGGATCGAACCCAGGACCTTCTTGCTGTGAGGCGACAGTGCTAACCACCGCACCACCGTGCCGCCCCAGAGTTTAATATTATATTAGCAAATTTATCGCTATTTATAAATTTGAAGCTGCCAAATTTGATTACGTGAGAACACAACAAAATGCGCTTGAACTTAAGCACTGTTTCAACAAATTGCAACAAAGACATGCATTGAGCTGTGAAACAAAGAGAATGAGGGCGGCGAGGAAACATGGGTCATACAGAAACAGATATGCTGTTTTAAGAGAAAGAGGAAAAATAAAGATTTAAATTAAAAGTGCACCTGCATCTCTGCACAAAGCTCGGTGACGTTGGGTGCAATTGTGGCCAGTTTAAGACAGTTAAAAAAATCAAACTTCAAACAGTTTATTTTCAGGTTTTAAAATGTCTTACTTTCCCCCCACAATTTTCTCCCTAATTTAGTCGTGTCCGATTCCCACGCATCAGACAGCTCTCCCCTACACGACAACTACCACGGTGGGCGGTGGCTAGCACTGGAATGGAGTGCCGCAATGGAGCAGCACTATCCACCCCCTTCTGTATGCATGAGCTTGCAGATGTCCATGATTGGCTAGTGATGCTGTAAATGTCACGGGAGAGAAAGTAGAACATCCATGAAATGAAACAGAATCCTGCATAAAAATGGAAAAGTTTCATCTAAATGTTCTAGAAAACCCACAGTCAACTCCACAATTATTGGCACCCTTCAAGAGGGAAAGAAGATTATATGAATCATATGAAGTATTCATCATTGCAATATAAAAAACACCTGATGTATTAAACACCCCTGCATGAGCAGCACAATGGCTTTGAGCACCACAGATATTTTTGCCTTACCCTAGCTCCCTGTGTGTAGCTCTTGTTGTGTCCGTGATGTTCCACAGTTGCACATTGTTTACAGATCAGAGTCTGATCTGTCTTGCAATAAATTTCCAGGGGCATGCGGTGCTGCAGGCAGAGTTTCAGCTCTTGTGGTGTGTACCCCGCTGATACAGTGGCCGAAGGGGGCAAACGTAGAAAAGTTTCCCCCTCATGCTGGTTGAGTTCTACTGTCTCGTCACTCTCCACAGAATCATAACTAGGTGACGGTGAGTGTGGTCTTCCTATCTCGATACTGCTAATGACAGGAAAACAAACCTTAAAGACCTCATTTACTGCCAATGAAAGAATCTTATCGTTATTATATGCAGACTATAATAAACATACTAAAATTAAAAATCTGCAAGACTGAAATGCAACAGTAGGTACACAGAAACAGAAAAACGGGACAGTTGTTTTAAGAATACTATTTATAGCTTACATTAATAACTTCCTTTGTTAAAAGTTTATTTTATTTTATCAATTTTACAGAATTTTTTAAATCAGTTTTAAAGAAAACTTTTAAAACTTTATCCACTTTAAAGAATTGCAGTTATGGTTTTCTTTTGCAAGCAACACAGAATAAGAAAGGGAAAAATTTGCATGCGATTCTTAAAAAACATAATGAAATAATGTTTTATGACAGTAGTTATAGAGTACTGAATTGCACACCTTTTTCCACTTCTTTTCCTTCGGCTGAACTCGTGAAGAAAATCCATGGACGCATCACTCTTCATGGACACACAGCTGGGAACAGGAGAGCTCGGTCTTCCTGCCTAAATTTCCAGAAAGACGTTTCAACAATAATTTTAGTATTTTATTAACAATAAGCGTCGGTTGTTGATAAGTTCCAAATGGGCCAAATATTCAGATACTGCCATGTGGCATAAACACATCTTTGGTAACACTTTAAAACGGCTTATAAGGTTCGACATGAACCTCTGTACATAAATCGCACACATGAAATATTATATTGGCATCTTATGAGGCTTCGTAGCACAAAGTAACAGAGACATTCAGTTTATTCTGCTTTCAACATCAAAGGGATTTTTAAGTTTGAAATAATTAATTGTCTCTATAAAGTCTTCTAAATTGTATTACTCCGAAGCATACGTCTTTATGCTTCTCTGTGGTTTCTCTGTAAAATGACAAGCTGCAGGTTTTTTTGTCTTATGAACTTCAATAGATAGAAAAATGGAGGCTGGTGAGGGAACGAGTGTTTATAGCTGCTATAATGCAACTCATTGTTTCACAGACATTCCACTTCATTAAATATTAAACGTTAACAAAATATGATCAAAATCCTATAAAGGCATATAAAGTTTCACCTAAATGTTCTAGATATGAGTGATTTGTTGAAGGGCTTTGTTGCACATCCAGCGCATAATGCTGCAAGAACACAAACAGTCACAATTATGAGCACCCTTCCATAGGGAAAGAAGATGAAGCCAGATTAAGAGCAGTACTCACTGCTGACTCTGCTGAGGTTCCTTTGGGCTTCTTTGTAAATCCATCTTGCTCTGCTGTTTGGCTCGAGACTTGCCTTTTCATGATTGACTATAAAACAGGCATATTTTCAGATTTAAACCCTGCTGTCTCTACAGCCTACAACAGATAAAAGTTGTGCAAATTGTGATATCCAAGTAAACTCTTAGGAATGTTTTGCAGGTTTTACATTATATGTTATTCCTTTTATCTGCCATTCCTTTAAACCTTTTTTAAAATTCTTTGTTAAATCAAACAGGAGCCGTGTGATAGCCATGTGATTGGTGACCTGCCCAGGTGAACCCTGCCTTGCGCCCAACGTAAGCTCGGATTGGCTCCAGCTTCTCCACGACCCTGACAGTTACGCAGTATAGAAACTGGATGGATGGATGGAAATCAAACTGGTTTTCTGTACATCATCATCACTTATTAAAGGATGTGACTCTTTTGCTATGAAACCTCAGTTTCCGGTTTACTTCCTCTTTTCATGAGTTTGAATCCAGATGAGGCCACAGCCCTCTGTAGTGGGAGTCTAGAGAGGAAAATGGACTGTGGTCTCTGGGTGGGAGGGGCATACGCTCTCTCCTGTCAATCACAATGACACCAGCCAATCACAGGAATCTGTAGGGTCAGGTATGAGGAAGGGGGCAGACAGCACTTTCCTCTTAGACATGGCTGCTTACACAGGACTAGCTTCAAAACATCCCAATGCTCGCTTTGCCAGTGTTTTCCTATTAAGAGTCATGTCTCCGATCCAAACAATTAAAAGATCCAATCAAAATCACTCTGGAGGACAAACTGGAGAAGCATACACTGTTGGAACACACCACATCGAAGTGGTGCCATGACCTCGCTATTAAAAAAAACAATTAAACAAAAAACAAAAAACTTTAATCCAATGCCATTATATTTACAGTTTTATTTAAAAGCAATGGCTGCCACCTACTGAACAGTTCACATGATTTGGATTAAATGAAACTCTCAGGTCTCCTCAGAGGACATAATAAACTTCAGGAAATGTGACACCTGTTGATCTGTACACAGTATCGTTTCTCTGGCAACTTTGACCTTAAACAGTCATTCTGTGGCCTGAAACTTTCACATTATTGAGGTGAATCATGATCTGCAGTAGATTTGAGCTCCAACAATAACAGCTCTGATGCTTTATATATTGCACAGAGTGTGTGCTGTAAACTGCCTCTGCTGCATGCACACAAACAGAGCAGCGACTGAGGAAAGCCAGAGATAAACTGGTTTGTGAACAAAGTGTATGCTTCTGTTTTTAGATCCGAGTTTACACTTGAAAAAAGGGTTCTACACGGTACTTTTGCTCAAGCATACATCTTTTACCTTTAAACTTTTATGTGTTCATTCTTTTTTTAAAGGAACACTATATCCAAACTTCCTCGTGAAAGACACATATTAAAGGTACAAAGGTAAGTTTACAAGCTAAAAGTGACGACTGAAGGACTGAAGGAATCACCTGGACATGATTTGTTTATGTATACAATTCCATTGAGAAGCTGTTTTAATGGTTAACATTTCTAATTTTCCAGAAATGTGTTTTCTAATTTAAGGTCATAACATTATACATGTTTAACAGTTATACATGTTGCATAATATATATTTAAAAATATTGCTTTGTAAATGATAACTTACTGATTATCGGAAATGTTTTTGTCATGTCTTGGCTCTCATGCGGAAGACTTGTTCACTTTCGTTATTACGAAGCAAAGAGAGTGAGAGAGAGAGAGAGGGGGGGGGGGCAGGATGGGGCGGAGAACAAGCTTCTCCTAATAAATCTTCTACCACTAGAGGTCGCTTTCATAAAGGTTTTTAGGAAACTCTAAACTGCTCATTTGCATAAAGAACGCCCCCAAATTGCCAAATAAGGTAAACAGCTTTCCTTTATTAAAAAAAAAAGCCAATTGGATGCTCGTGGCACCACATGGACAACATGGCACGTGCCAGCAAGGGCAGAAACAGGCTACCTGAGGGGCAGGAGCAGAAACAGGCTACCTGAGGGGCAGGGGCAGAAACAGGCTACCTGAGGGGCAGGGGCAGAAACAGGCTACCTGAGGGGCAGGGGCAGAAAAATACACACATGTAGAGAACGCCTATAGTTCACTGTAACATTCTCCACTTCACGTTTTCTCACATGTAATAGGAGTCTAGACGGCATCTTCACATTTTTTTTCCTTCTGAAAGGCAGCCATTAAGGCACCCGTTTCTTGTCTGTGAACTCTAGTGGGTACTTCCAGTGTTTTTTTTCCATCAATGAGAGCCTCACCAACGCATTAATTACATTGAAAAAAGCTGAAAATCCCTTACCCATTATTGCGGTCTTTTACTCGGGTTTTATTCGAAAGTGTAATGTATTGCAGTGGGAGAAATATGAATGCATGCGAGAGGTCATTATTCAGCACACCGTAGCTGGTTAGGACATGACAGACCTTCACTAATGTCCAGGAAAAAGGTGCAGAATAGAAATGAACTAAAACTGCAAATGGAATGGACTGATAAGCCACTTCTCACTCTCAGGAAAGAGGAGGAGTCAAATTTTTACATTATCGCAGTCAATCTTTAGTTTTACTTTACATTTCCTAAGTGTCACCTGCTAGCACCTTGTGAGCACAGAAATCAGTAATTAATGTCAATTACGCTAAAATCAGATTATGCTTTTCTTCCACTAGCGCTCTCTGCATGCTCATGGTTAGGGGGTGAATACACCAATGTAGTCATGTGCAAAAAAAACCCCTCAAAATTTAGAATCCATTTTTATAACCAAACCCTTTATCAGAACTTTGTGCCGGACTTCTTTTGTTTGCTCCTTGGTCATCATGACACTTTTTGCCTATGTGAAACAGAGTTCTTCCAGGAACAGGGGTGTGTGTGTAATATTTATAAATAATTATTTTTACACACATACTGTATATATCCACACACTTTTTCAATTCACGACACATCACAATTCAATCCATTTCAGTTTAAGGTTGCAACTGCAAAATGTGGAGAAGTTAAAGGGGGTGAAGACTTAAGTAAGCCTGTCTGTGTTAAACTTGGCACTCATTCATCTTCAGTACCAGGATGCAATGTGTACAGGTGCCTAACTCCAGTGATTGTACTGCAGTCCTGTAATGCTACTGAACATTAAAAACAATTCAGCACAAAGTGATCGAAATCAAGACATCCAGGTATTTTTCAAACTATTTATTTGATAGTTAGTTTCTTTTAGACCGTTTAACAGTAACACTTCCCACTGAACATTAAACCGTAGATCTTATTACATCAGTAGAACAGGAACATCCAGTATGGGAACATCTACAGCAACGCTTCATGGGGTGACACGGACACAAACACTGTTCAACTGAAAAGCACCTCCAGGTGAAAGGAATAAACTAACACACACACGCGCACACACACACACAAATCACTACAGAGACTAGCCGGTCTTGTAGAGGAGTTTGTGGGATGCTAGCGCTTCAGCTATGATTAAGTGCATGTAAAAGAAGGAATGCGGTTCTCGTCTGGGTTCCTCAGCCGGACAGTTACTCTTTGGAGTGCATGTACAGCAACAGGTCTGCGACGCGGTGGCTGTAACCGAACTCGTTATCATACCTGTAACAAAAGCAGATAAAGATCACATTGTTATTATACGACTGGGTGATTGTGGGAGTTCAGCTGATCATGTCTACAACAGCAACCGTTTTCACTCCCCTTGCGCCACTGCAATTTATTTTAGTTATTAAAAGAGTGACATGCATTTTATCAGTTTATAATTGCATTTAAATGTTAGTTAGTTCCTGCACCAGCCTCTCTTTCAGACACCGTCACTGGATGCAGCTTCCACAAATGCCAAATAAACTACAGAAAACGTCACCATATGAACGAGTACATGTTTATTACACGCAGTGTCTGAGGTGCAAGTCCCCATGAAGGAGCGGTTACTACAGAAACGGTGCTGTACTAGAACAAGCGCATTAATAATATAAACTGGTGAAATGAAACCGCTTCTGACCAATCAGAATCCAGAATTAGACAACGCTGTGCGCTAAAAGGGGTGTTCGCTCATTTGCTGACTTACCAGGAAATGAGTTTGACAAAGTTGTCGTTTAGGGAAATGCCGGCACCGGCATCAAAGATGGAGGAGTGGGTGTCCCCGATGAAGTCAGAGGACACAACCTAAACAAACAGACAGTAAGTGCTCACGTTACGGTGCAGAGTTTCAGGTGGCTAGGCAGATCATCTCGTGACTCACCGAGTCCTCAGTGTATCCCAGCACTCCCTTCAGGGATCCATGGGCAGCCTTCTTGACAGCCTCCTTGATGTCGGCGTAGCTGGCGGGGCTCGAGAGGCGGCAGGTGAGATCCACCACGGAGACGTCGGCCACGGGGACGCGGAAAGCCATGCCGGTCAGCTTCCTGCACCAAAACGGGAAAAAAAATAAAATAAAATCTCTCATGCGGGTTCTGTTTAAGCAGCAGCAGCACAAAACATTGGTGTTGGTGTTCCTCCTGCTGACCCGTTGAGCTCGGGGATGACTTTGCCCACGGCCTTGGCAGCTCCTGTGGAGGCGGGGATGATGTTCTGGTGGGCGCCGCGGCCGTCACGCCAGGCCTTAGCGGAGGGGCCGTCCACGGTCTTCTGGGTAGCGGTGTAAGCATGGACTGTTGTCTGGAAGATGACAAAGTGTAAGGCTTAAAAGGCGCAATAGTCCAGGTGGTTATTTATTTTTCACTTTTCACCACAGCACAAGTGTATAAAGGTAACTGACAAAAGCCGTTCGAAGGCATGTAACGATTCATGCAGGTCACAATTCGATTTTTCCCATAACGTTTTTGGGGGGTTCATTAGTGGTCATTAATTTGTCTCGCGATTTATTGATGCATGATATATCGTTACATACCTACCCGTTCTGCAAAACTCATGGACTACTGCACAAATCATTTGGGTCAAAATAAGTAAATTTAAAAAATAAAAGTAAAATAAATAATATCAAGCTAGAAAGGATCCTTACCATGAGGGCCTCCTCGATACCAAAGCTGTCATGGATGACTTTGGCCAGTGGAGCCAAGCAGTTAGTCGTGCAGGACGCATTGCTGTCAGATACACCACCAGGCACCCGGTTAGCATTATTAGTTATTGTTATTATAAAAACAAATTCAAACAACATGCACCAAACAGAACATGATAAAGTCTAGTAATCATGATTTAGAAGTAATTTAAACATGCAGTCAAAGAAATTTACAGTTAATTCTATAATAATAATAATAACAACACACCATGACAGATTCAGTCTAAACACGTAAACATCCCTTAATATCAATTCTCCGTTTACAATTCTGGGCGACTGTGCGAGTTAATAAAAACTTTAATAATTAATAATCCAGGTTAATCCCACTGCAAGTTTAAAAAAGGTTTCAGTTTAGGACGGTAAACTCACCTGACGATGGTCATGCTGGAGGGGCTGTACTTGTCCTCGTTGACTCCCATCACAAACATGGGGGCATCGGGGGAGGGGGCAGAGACGACCACACGCTTGGCGCCGCCCTGCAGGTGAGCCTGTACAGAACACACACACACACACACACATGACTCCAGCTAAAGCAGTTCAGTCTGCTAAGAAGAATTTCCTCATGGGCTGAGGAGACTTACAGAGGCCTTCTCGATGCTGAGGAAGACGCCGGTGGACTCGACGACGTACAAGGCGCCGGCGTTGCCCCACGGGATCTCCGCGGGCTTCATGCTGAGAACAGAAGGTGGAGGAGAGGAGAAAAGCCCCGAGGTTCAGTACAGCCTTGTTTATGAAACACCCATACACATGGGAGCGCTCTAAATATTAACAATAATGAAATTCTCATTAACGTCCATGTAACAATTTACAAAGCGAGAATTTGACGAATATGCGTGAAAAATAAAAACAGCCTCCAAAATGTTTCCTGGTTTTATTTACGGATAAAAATGTTGCCATAACAGGGACTGATGTTTAATAGACAGAACTTGATTGGATCAATTTAGGTGAGGACAGAACAAGAACAAGTTATGGAAAACGTCTCATTTTAACACACATTTAAAACATACAGAAATGTACAAGAGACCATCAGAACTGAGAGAACACTGAAGTCGGGATTAATATTTCATTTAAATTTAAGCTAAAGAAATATAAATATAAAAGTTTTGAGTGCAGTTTGGAGAGCAGCGCACGTCGGTCTCTCTGGCGCCGCCAAGTAAACGTGTGTTCTGTCCTGACGCCAGACCACAAAGCCGTGTAATAACAGATGAGGATTTGTGACTCATTGTACAGGCAGAGGAAACAAAACAAAAAAAAGTTTCCACTACTACACACCTCACGCACCTAACCTGGAATTTCACTTTCTAAGCTAATCATGAAGTGCTAAATTAAAAGATTAGGTTAAATCCTGTGCAGCGTCTTGCAGAGTGTGTGTGTGTGTGTGTGTGAGAGTGAGAGTGAGAGTGAGAGAGACCCTCACCACTGGTAAACGGAGATAGCCTGGCCGTCGACGATGAGCTTGCCGTCCTCCTGACGCACCTCTCCCTTGTAGCGTCCGTGGGTGGAGTCGTACTTGAACATGTAGACCTGCAGGAGAACACAAGCGTTCCAACATGGTGACCTCTACGACCTTCACTCACACACTAATGAACTATGAGGTCAGGAGGTCAAACCTCACCATGTACTGCAGGTCAATGAAGGGGTCGTTGATGGCCGCGACTTTAATTCCTTTCTGCAGGCAGGCCCTGAGGACCAGACGGCCGATACGGCCAAATCTGACGACACAAACACAGGACACGATCAACAACAACGACGACTCGAACATGTGACCGATTCTGCACACGTAGCACGGCGTTCGCTTACCCATTGATTCCGACGCAAAGGTTGGACATGATTACAGGTTAATGGGTTGCTGTTGCAAGTTAGGACCTGCAGGGAAAAAAAAAAAAAATCCTTACATGTGTGTTTCAAGCAACGATCAGATTTAAATTGTCGATCAGTGCTGAAATAACGGAGGAAATTCTGCACACGCAAGTAAATAAATCACTTTCATTCAGCAGGCAGTTTATACTGGGAGGAAACCAGTTCAGAGCATAAAATATTCAGTAACCAGATTATTCTGCACATGTACATCTTTAATCTGAAATCTTCTGCACAAGCGTGTAAAAATAGCAAAAGATGTTAATTCGTTAAACTTCATTTGATATGCTGATTTACATCAGGTCAGGATGCACAGGTCACACAACAGGAAATAAACCCGATTCATCGTGCTGGGTGATGAGATCAGGATCAGGGTCAAGCTCGTGAGCCGTTACGTCATGATGCTTTTTACGGAGAGGTTATGGAGTAACAGCCAATAAAACCTGTTTAAAACACCGATTTAAATTTTGTACACCACCTTTTTAATAATGTATTAAAATGATTAGGATTAATTTTTCCTCCTTTGCAATCATTTTTGTAAAAGAAGTCAAACTAATGTCTCAGTTTAGTTAAAAGCAAGGTGTTGCAGGAACGTCTTTGAGTGACGTGACTTGATGTACAATGAAATGGCAAAGTAAAACTTTCCACGTTACCACGTTTATTCTGTCCAGACAATCAGAGTCACTCGCCCAGTAAAATTCTCCCTCTGTTACGATCCCGAGATCAAACCACGATCCCGTATCGGTTTAATCACGAGGGATAAAAAACAAGCCAATGAAAAATTTGAAGAAATGTAATTCATTTAATGCCTAGAAAAACTGTTATTTATTTAAATCTGATGAACTTTTACCTCTCACCCTGCAGCACAAGCATGCCTGCCCTAAACCCCTCAATCAGGTGCTCATTAACTCACTAAACGGTTATGGAGTCAAAAGGAGGCTCTCTAAGCTCTATAATACACCATCATGCTTATTAATTATATACTTGGACCTGAAATAGGAGTTAAATCCGTCTACCCTGGCGTGACGGTGTGTGCAGAGCCTCCGAGCGGTTTTTAAGAGCACTCCGAGGGTGAGATTTGGGTCAGCACTCGAGGCGATCTGGTGGTTCTGGCGGTCGTTAGCATGCAGCTCGGGGAACTCTGAACTTTCAGCGGCTTGGCTCAGACTCACAGCTATTGTGCGGATCTGAAAGAGAACTCGCAGGCAGAGGAACACGACCGTGCTGCCCAGGGCGACGTGAAAGCAGGCTCAGCGACTGCGGTTACAGCGCAGGAACTCGATACACCGCGCTCATGTGAAGGACTCGGTTTTCTTCCCGCTGCAACTTGAACAGGAAGCAGGACAAACCTTACAGAAGCAGTGGCATGAAAACGAAACAAAAGTGAAAATGCAGTTTGTAAAGCTGGTCACACCTCAACGAGCTGAAGTCGCTCCTGAAGCAAGTCCCTGCACGCGAGATATTTATTACAGCGCGACGTCCGCGAGCAGGAAGGGGACGAGTTGTGCAACCAGAATCTAAACTACAGAGAGTGAGAGTTTTCCCTGACGACCATATAAGGCATGATCAGGAGACGCAGGGTCGGTGGGAAAGGGAACAGGAAGTGGAAGGAGCTTCATCTAGGAAACAGGAAGCGTCTCCAACTGCAGTACAGTGTGTGTGGTGCCGCTGGAGTAAAGTAATCAGCAACATGACCATGATGAAGCCAAGCTCATCACATTCATTTGGATTATTTTCCAACCACGGCATGCGTCTGCGGTGTTTCGCTCCTCTCACGCCACACGACTTTATTTACTAAAAGAATAATGTACATTGTATCAGCTTACAGTTGTGAGGCGTCCCCTACGTTACAGCAGCTATGAACACTCGTCCCCCCACCAGCCGCTCTTTAGTCTCTCTCCATGTAAAACACGCGGCTCGTCACGTTCCTGAGAAAGCGCAACGCAGCGTGAACTCCTCCGTCCTGAAGAGTAACGTTACAGCGTTACGGCCGACACTGGAGACTCCTTCTGTACCTGGTAAACACTCTCTCCTTACAGAAAACGTCAGATCAACAATTACACACTTCTCTAATGTCCCCGTGAACGAGCGGTTACTATAGAAACGATAACGCACCATTTAAACGAGCGCAGGGATACGGTTCTCAGCTGAACGACCATCAGCGCTGCCGTTATAGCAAATTACATCAACGACCAATCAGAGCCCAGAATTCACCAGTGCCATGGCAAAAGAATCAAAAAGTCCAGGTTGCGTTACACAAGTGATGCAAACGCTTGCATCAAAATACGTGCAGCAGAAACGGCCCAGTTCAGGATGTTACAACAGTCGCAGTTTAACGGAAATCCTGAGATGAACCTCGAGAGTTAACGCAATCAGGGTTCATCTTTATTAAAGCCCAACATGAGCACCAGCACATCTGTTTTAATATGAAACTGAGCGCGTCACCACGGCACTCGAACAGCATGACACAGGAAACGTAAACAAGCAGCTGATTTGTGAACACGTTTCTGCCAATTCGCTCTACACACCTGTAAATCATACGCGTGTCTGACTCCTAGCGTTAACAGTCCTGCGCTTTATAGAACACACAATATTCACGTCGACATGGAGGACACGCGATCACACGGTCATTATACAGGGGTCTGAAGTCAGGAAGCAACTGGAGAAGATCGGCGGTCCATAAAATCCACAAAAAAACAAGATCTAGCACCTGAGGAAAAGGTGTGTACATGCACGTGTCAAATAAAGACAAAGTCAACAATATGGAGACTTACTCGTTCGTTGCTGACTAGGGTTAGCTCGGTCAAAAAGTGACATCTAGTCCAATCTTTAAAAAAACAAAACCAAAAACAATTCCCCAATGAGAAAACAAGACTCTGACGAGCCGTTCGGCGGTGGAGACGGTGCTCTCAGTACCGGCTGAAGTCTCCCTCAGGCTGGTCGTTTATCCAACCGAGCTACAACGACACGAACACATTCACAAATCCGCTCGATTGAAGTCGAGCTCATGGTGACGGTGCGAGTGACGAGGTTACAACTGCTGTGCGGTTCTTCCTGACGAGACCCCGACCTGCCCGTACCTTGATCAGGTGATGTCCGGCCTGCATTAAAGTGCACCGTCTGACCAATTCTGAATAAATCCACGAAAGTGAGAAACTTACAAGAGACACGCGACGGCATCACTGCAGCAGCTTTACTCACCAGCCGAACTGCCCTTGGATCTGGTTCGGAGTAACGGCGAGAATCTCCTAATCTGATGAACCTCTCTGTGTGTGCGTGTGTGTGTGTGTGTGTGTGTATGTAAGCCTTTTCCCTCAAGTCCTACAGGCTAGCGCTGCATTTATAAACTCTCAGAACTGCAATTTCAAACACACACGGCAAAATAAAACCCCACAATTTCTAAATCCTGCACAAACATACAAACGATGTAAGGACTGAAAACCCACTCCATGTGGTGCTGCTTGAGGAAAATCATCAATGCCAGGCAGCAGGATGACGCAGCGGTCAGCGTTACCACCCTGGAGATGATGGGCATGTCCTCCTGAAGAACTTTATTCCCCTTACACCACAGAGATTTATCCCGATTCCTATTTTCAGGTTATGAAAGACCACCACATCGTTCTTTTTTTATCCGTTTACAGTTACATTTAGTGTTCGTGAAACCAGTTCCATTAAAGCGGCCAGAAACAGTCGTTCCTGCAACAGCCTCGCTCTTCTCTTGCTTAATGTGAATCAGATGAAAAAGATATAGATGTTCATAAACCACCTCAAAGCTGCAGTTTTCCACCTGGCACTGGAGACTCCACCCACTCCAGAAAACACCACACATTAATGAGCAGATTCATTTTCACTCATCATTCAGTTTATTCATTGTACAAATCCCTAAAAATGAGCTGTTACTATAGAAGCGATATTTTCTAAAGTGGGCATTAATATACACTTATGATTCATGGCTATAATAAGGAGTAAATAACATAACGTGTCGTGTTCACGTGCACGGCTGCTCTTCCAGCCTCCGCAGTGAGAGGCGACGGGTCACATGACGTCTGGCTGAGGACATGAAGAATGTCCAGCGCTGCAGTTTTCCTTCCTAGCTTTGTTGGCTTTTCCTCCTTCTGCTAAGCGACAAACACGGCACTTTGTGCTCAGCTTTGGTACAAGTTGCAGAGTGAGGCGAGCTCGGGGGAGATCAGGTGAAGAGCCGGCAGCCGAGGAGCTGTTCGGTAAATAAAACATGAGAAACGGGTTGCGCGTGACTGCGCGGATCGGAGCGGCGCTCCACAGGCGAGTGGGTGAACTGAGCGAGCGTTCCAGCAGCAGGACGGGGACGGGGACTGCGCAGATCATAAACTGATGCGATTAATCGCAAATGATCACTTGTTTTATTTATTTGCACTCTTTAAAAAGCTGTGCATCAGTACAGAGTGTCTGTGTGAATTAATTTAACAATAAGCATGGCATAAATTATAATTATTTATAACGTGTTTAAATCCCATTTTACTGTTTGAAATCACTTCACATTTTAAAAATTATTTTCACGGACAGAAATAAGCTCCGCCCCCTGAGCCAGGACAGACCCGCACCCTCTTTCTGTAAAAATTAAATGTGGCTATGAATAAGATGCTGTTTGGCTAGAGGAGGAAAAGCCTGAGAAAAGGCTGCGGAAAAAGGTTTCACAGACCGCAGCGCGAAAACTACAAATCACTGCTTTAAAGTAAACACCCCCGAGAGGCTCGCACCAGGAGGATGCCTGAGAAACAGCTGCATCAACCCAGGTCAAGTAAAAGCCCTGCTCCAGGACCGTGCATCCGGGTCGGTCTTCTCCAGGGACACGTCCGTGTAAGCAGAGGAAGTTCATGTTCGCTTTCTTTTCCTCATTTCATTTATTCGGATCAACCAGCGATTCAAAGAGAATAAGAGCCCTTATTTGGGAACGCGTGCGTGTCGAGGGAGGGGTCTGGCAGCCATATTGAGGAGGTGCTGCGTCACGGTGTGGCCATTTATTCACAGTCATACCTACTGCAACCCCCCCCCCAAAAAAATCCACGTGCTTTCAGGAGTTGACACGTGTACACCTCATACAGGATACAGTCATTTCCAAACCCAACTTATGCGCGTGTGTAATGAGTTAAACATACAGCGTAGGAATAGACCGCGTCACTGCACACCTACGGCATTACTAAACTTTCTCCTTCCCAAAAAACTGTCTGCCTCTCGCAGTAATTTTCCACCAGAGAGCTCAGACACCAAGAGGCAAAACACACACACACACCCCTTATAAAAACACACACTCATAAAACCAGTTATGTACACTGAACGCCTCCTAGCCTCTAACAGCTTTTCTCAGCTGGATATTTTGAGCTGCTGAAACACAAGAGCTGCAAATGTGTCTCCGTCTCATGCTGCAGTGGGGTCAATAAGCTGAAGGACAACAGGGACACCGCAGACAGACAGACAGACTGCTGTGTCATCCTGCAGACCACATCATCTGCAGATGCGTTCGGACTCAATACTCAACACACTCGGAGCCTCGGAATATTTTTACATTTATATAGAGGGTAACGCTACGCCGAGGCTATAACAGTGAGAACAGCCTACATTAGTAGGTAACGGAGTTGGTCACCCCCCAGATACGCAATACTCTCCAACAATTTACTCCTTATCGATGGCCATCACCCATCCATGCTTACACTTTCTGATCACAGATGTATGACAAGAACAGGTCATGCTGGACAGAAAGCAAAAAAAATAACGAATCATGAATCAAATTTTAATAATTTAAAAAATGAATCGTGAATCTGAATCAACACCCCGAATCGAATCATGAGCTCAATACAGATTCGAGCGGCTAGTAGTATTATAACCGTATTTAAGAACATAATAAAAGACGAAAAGCATCAAATAGGATCTTATATAGCGCCTAAACCTCAATATCAGCGATCACAATGAATATGAAGCAGCAAAACATGTTAAACTCGTGAGAAAATGCGGTAGATTATCACGGACAGAGGAAAGCCCCGCCCCCTCAGAGGAGTCGACTCATACCGGTTGCGGTTCGCATCAGCATCAACCATACCTGACATTCTGCACGTACACCAACTGCGCCATTTAAGGCAGGACTGAGCCAACAAACTGCACCAGATTTGATTAAAAAGTCAAATATATGGGAGTCCAAAGTCTTAACTTGATATACTCCCGTTAAACATATTTTAACCGTCGCGTAACCCTCGTTTAAGTGCAGAATTCAGACCTGAATCATGGGCTTTGTCCCAAATGACTCAAGGTAACAGCAAGTGCACTACATAGGGCGCCGAAGTGCGCACCGTTCGAAATAGGCTCCAAGTGCGCGTGTGCAGGGAACGAGTATTAATTTGGGCCTCGGCTATGTAAAACATCACTTGTCTGACCTTGACGGCGGATGCCGTCCTTCATGGCGGATAAGAAAGCCTACATGAGTCCGAATAAATAAGAAAACAGATGTAGGCAGCGATAAACAAGACGTTTATTACCTTGTCGAAGTAGAATGATTAAGTCGCCGCTAATACCATCATCACCACCAACACCATCATTAGCATCATGGCTGCTCGGAGATAGTGATGGAGGAATTACATTATACAGATACATAACATTACTGTATACTAACTGACTGACCATCTTAATTATTGTTCCTGGTAAAAAAGAAAAGAAAAAAAAACCTCCCTGCGCCATGTCTGATGATGGTACATTCTGGAAAGATGATGACGCAGCGCGTGTTCATCATAAGCAGCTCGAGACGCACGTACACAACCACGTTTCTTTTTTTTTCTTCTTTTTTTACGCAGATATACAAACATTTTTCATCATTCTCGCCCAGCCCAAATTCAATAACTTCTTTTAAACAAAGTGCGAAAAAAAACCCACATACTTCCTAAATGAATGGTTCACGCCTCATTCATTCTGCTGACTTTTTAGCTACCAAGCTAGCATTCATAAATATTTCAGCAATGCAGCTAGCATCCTTCAAGCACCGGCTCTCAGCAGCATTTAATAAAGCCTCAGGATTATGCGCCAGTAAACAGCTCCCTTAGTGAATTCATGAGTAGATAACCATTCGGCTAAGCTGCGTCCTTGTACGGAGGCCTAAAAGCAGCAGGAAGGGCACATACTCTTCCTCTTTTTCTCCTTCTCTACAAACGTAATTAAGATGCCTAAATCCTTTTCTCGCAGCCGTAACACGTGAATCTTCATTGTAAAAATAAATTAAAAGATTATGAATTCAAGCGCAAAGTAGCGTGAACCTACTCACCTCCTGCTCTCTGTGATGCTGTCGCTACACTGCGCCCCTTCCGTCTGACGCCCCCTTTTTATATACTGGGCACGTGCACGACTCTAGTCACCCTGGTAACCTGACGTAAGGGGGCCTTTTTAAACTTATGGGCACGAGCGGACTGTCACGGCTGCCATGGAAACGACGGTTGACCAAATCCCAAATCGCTTCCTACTTCCTGCATAAGTGGACTGCATAGGGCATAATCTAGGGTCTCTACGCGCCCTATACAGTGCACTACATGTCTTATAGGAAGCCATTTTGGATTCGCTTGTGTGGTATCACGTGACCCAGGTTGCGGATACAGGCAACGTGCGAGATGGAATGTAGCTCGTGCTACATTCCGCTGTGATGACGAGGCGCGTGCGAAGGAATGGTGCATTGTGGTCCAAAGTTAGCACGACTGGAGGGTTTAATGGCGTCTATGTTATGAATGAGAAAAAAAAATGTATGTACCAAACTAAACAACAGCCTGAATGTGGATTGAAACCATGCTTTTGAAACATGCCCTCCTTTGGCAACATGAAAATGAACATTTTATTCAGAGAACGTTTTCAAACTTCATGAACATAAATGTTTAAATTATTACAGTAATGTATTTCAAATAATAAATTATTTAATATGCTTTGATTGGTCAAAAAAAAAATCTAAATTGGTTTGAGAACATCTGTACCCTCACTGAAAATTCTAGGATTTATGAATCTGTGCAGTTAGGAACCACCACCAGGCCCTCCTGTCATCATACTGTAATATCTGCTAGCAAGCTGGCTAACTGCTAGTCAGCTAACTCACACTTTCACAGATCAACATGGATTTTTTTATTCAGTGTCCGAGTCACGATTTGCGTCGTCATTTTCTCAGGAAGTCTGTCAAAACAGAACGTTGGTGGAAATGCATTTGCATACTGAAAAATGATTGGCTGTGTTTGTGACGTCATAACATGTGCCTGTTCCCACATCTGATCACGCAAATTAACTGCCCCAAAAGGGATATCAGAATACGTACGGTATGCATGTGTGTAAGGAAGCATAAAACACTTAAAACCTACACAATTGTGTTTATTATTTTATTAATAAAAGAAAGTTTTTCAGATACAGGCACCATGTGAGGCTAATTCTACTCAGTTATTTTTAAATAGGACTGTATGAGCAATTATTTTAGGGAAAAATATGTTGGCAGCAGATATAAAATAAAATAAATCATTATTGGAAGAAGTCAGATGTCATTCCTCAACGCCATATAACCAGCAGCGCCGACGTCCTCTCAGTAATACAGCTCCTGATCCCACCAGCCTGTTGAAAACATTGCAGAAAGCAGAACATCAGGCTTGCTTTGATATCTAGTTATTAGTTAAATGGGAATAAATTGAAGATGACTGAAATACTCACTGCCTGGGTGTCTTCTCACGCCTAGTTTCCTTATTTCATCATAAACGAAGATCAGAATGCCGTACGGCAATGGCACAAACCACCACTGCACCCTGGAATATATACAGAACAGTATTTATGCATCTCTGTCTGTAATTCATCACATGTACATGTTTTAATGCAGAGTAAAAGAATGCAAATAATATAAATAATGCTGAGGTAAACTACCTGATAGGCATGAAGTTGAAGATATTCGGCATTCCTGGGCAGTAACACAAGAGGTTACCGAGACACAGCTGGAAGACTATTGCACTCACAAGCACCCGGTTTCTGCATGAAAACAAGTGTGATGTGTCATTCTCTGATACACTTCAGAACTGTTAGTAACCTATTGTGGTATAAGAAGAATAAAACCCTTCAGGTCATGCTGTTATAGTAAAATAATCAACTTCAGGGTGGTAACAGTAACTCAATGTGATATCACCCTGTCACTCATTACTTTAGTGACATCTAGTGGCAAAAGCATGAATAAAGGCTGAGGATTGCTGAGAGAGATTTGGGAGACTGATCTGGAATAGAATATATATAAAATCTTTGCTCTGATTGGCATTCAGGCTTCTAGTTTAAGATTTAGTTGTGTGAGCATGCAGCAGTGATTCCAGATAAAGGTGGTACATGTGGGCCAACACGTTTTTATGTAACTCACTAACCTGAAGAAGCCCTGCTGGAAGACAGACAGTCGGCGAGTTTTCCTGATCAACACATCAGCAATCTGGCAGACCTCAATACTGACGAAGAAGACGGTGTAGCAGGTGTACTCCTGATACAGGCGCTGACTGAATGTCTGTCAAAGAAAATAAAAGTGACATGTGACATTAGATCATTTGGATTAGACAGTGCACAGCACCGAAAACATACCCCCTTGGCAGAGGTAATGAGTGCACAGTTCCTGTACAGTTAGGATAGGAAGTGCGAAGACACATGACGCAAGGCATCAAACTGCTGATCATGCTGCATCACATGGTGGTGTAACACACTCAGAGGAAAGCGCTATCAACCCTCTTCCCATACGTGAACTCTCAGATGACCACGATTGGCTAGTCTGACAGTGATTGACACCCAGAGCCCCTCCCACCCAGAGAGAATGGACAGGCCTGTGGCGTTGCTGGAATTCAAACAGCCAAATCTCCTGAATAATTTATTAATCAATAGAAATACATCTTTAAAACACGTTTTTGTGACTTAAAATATCCTGTTGATCATATCTACTCGGAGTTAATTTGCGATATAAGCAACTTTTATGGAATGATACATTAAAGAAACCCTTGCACGCTGGGTGGATCCTACTGATGGAAGGTGTGTGGCGAAAGTGACTGAAACTGAAAACACATCCACATTTTTCCTTTTAAATTACAAAAAAACCATAAACAACACCTACTTCATATGAAATGATCTAAAGACAATCCTTTCTTTTCTTCTCCTGTTCCTTTTATGCTTCCACCCTACACTTCTTTGCAATTATTTATATATTTAGTATCTGTGTCTTTATCTATTTTATGTCTTTCGTTTCTTCCTTATGTTTCATTTTGCTTTTAGTGTAAAGTGTAAAACACTTTGTGTATGAAATATGCCTCGTAAGCCTGATGTTAGGAAGACAAATACATTTCCGAATTGTCCAGTGAATATTTTACTGACCCATTCCTGTCCGTAGCTGTCCTGTAGGTCCTGCAGTTTGACGTCTTCCCACTGAGAGCGAAGGCCCACACAGAGCAGCGGGTACCAGCCCTCCTGAGCCATCGCCGTGAAGTAATCTGTGAATCCTGCGAAAGACTGGATCGCTCCTGAAGACAGGAAATGTAGCTCACATTCATAAAGACATACAGTTTGAATTAAAAAACAATCAATCCTATTAATCGAAGCCTACATACCGATCTGAAAGTAGGAGTAGACGGCGAGGGCTTCGTTCACCAGCCGGTCCCTGCGTGGGTTCCTGGGTTTGAGATGCATGATGTCGCTCTCGGCTTTCTCGTAGGCCAGGGACACCGAGGGGAACTGAGAGACAGCAGACGTCAGAGTGAATCCTGCAGGATTATAACGTCACGAGTGAAACGATGACGATGCTGCATACTCACGATGTCTGTGGCGAGCTCGATGAAGAGGATGGTGATGCAGCCCAGCGGCAGAGGCACGCTGACCGTGATGTAGATGAGGTACGGTGTCAGTTCTGGAATGTTCTTCGTCAGAGTGTAGGCGATGGATTTCTTTAAGTTATCAAAGATAAGCCGACCTACAGAGCAGAACGAGTAAAAAAGAACCAAGTTCTTTCATTTCAGTAACCAAGAGTGACATAAATATGTAGTATTATACAGTACAAGGTATAAATAATATTATATAATAATATGTATTATATATAATAATATATATATATAAAAATATATGGTCTATATTAGTATATAATAATATTTCTAATATACACTAAAGAAAAATCCAAGACCTTCGGACAAACATCCTGTTTATCTGCATAAGCTGCATTTTAAAATATATATAATATAATTGTATATTGTATTGTAGTGTAATATAATATAATATACAGTTAATATGCTTGCAAATGAGTTAAAGTAAAATAAATGACTTAATAACCAAATTAACTAATTAATTAAAACATTACTAATGTATTATTAATTACTGTGTAAATAATTGATATGAATTAAATGTGTAAGATAAATAATTATTTAATCAAATAAAAAATAAGAATAATATAATTTATGTAAAATAATATTAAAATATCATTAGCATTTGTTATTTGTTTCCACCTTCAACGTCCATCCTAAGTGCTTAGGTTTTCCACCACGTTTGGTATCGCAAACAAGACATGCTTACTGTATAAACCAGCAACATTTTGCTTTAATGATTAAGTACAACTCTTGTATCTTGTTGTTTTATTCTTGATCGAAATAAAAGTGTTTCTTTATAATGTGAAACATATATTTCATTTTATATATATTTTTTTATTTTATAATTGTCATCACTATGTCATGCTATGATTCACATTTCCATGATATTACACTTGCAATTCATAATTTAATATATATATAAAATAAAGGAATACACTGCGTAGCTATTTTGAGGTTTGAGAGACAAGAAGTTTTAACCCATAAAACTTGTATTGTCATTTCTTTCTTTCTTTACTTATTGCTTTGACCCACCCTGTTCGACTCCAGTTACGATAGAGGCGAAGTTATCGTCCAGCAGGATCATATCTGCAGCATTTTTAGCAGCGTCAGAGCCAGCGATGCCCATCGCAATACCGATATCTGCCTTCTTCAGAGCCGGGGAATCGTTTACTCCATCTCCCGTTACTGCCACGATGGAGCCCTGACAGGGGGAGTTAGATATACGTTTACATTTGCATCAGCAGACCATATCTCATCCTTTATTACATTAATAAAGCTAAAATAATCTTCATTTACCTTCTATATATACTGGTATTATTTTCATATTTATGGAACTCGTTAAAAATGAACAAGTTATCTCTGGGTCCTAAAGAGAGCATAGAGGTTAAGGGAACTTAAGGACGTAATTTGTTTGGGAATTCAGGGATGCATCTGGTTATGGCATGATCTCCAACCCCAGTGTGCACTTTAAAGGTATTGTTTATGGCACTGAAAGTTATTTCCAGTCATAAAACAAAACCCAGAGACCTGAAACCAAGTCGACATTTCAATATTTCAATATTTTTCAGGTTGTTCATGCTACTGTACATTTAAAGATTCAGTACAGAAATTCAACATCAAATCAATTGTTATGAAAAAGGTCAAAAAGCGATACATAATTGTGATATCTCAGAAGCGAGACATTATTTACTGTAGCATGATATCGGTATCACTGCATATCGTCATGTTTACGCAACACCACACCCTACGCAGTGGCCAGTAGGATGCCGTGTAGGATTTACGCTGATGGATAGATGTGTAGATACACCCTCTTTTCCTGACTGGTTGGATGAAGGTGCTGAAATGTGAGAAATTTCATCAAAAGCTAGAAAAGAGGAGTTTTGAGTTTGAGTCTAATCCTAACCCTGTTTGTTTTTTCCCCACTTTTTGCATTCAGTTAATGATATCAGTACTGATTATTGATGAAAGGTGTGGAACACGGTAGCCGGCCTCACCAGACGCTGGCAGCTCTCCACGATGATGAGTTTCTGCTGAGGAGACGTGCGGGCAAACACCATCTCTGGGTGATTCCTCAGAGCGTCATCTAACTCCTCGCTGGTCATGTCCTTCAGCTGACCTCCGTTAATAACACAAGCGCGAGCGTCTCTGTCGAACAAAGAATCAGAATGGAAACTGTAAGGATGACTGCTAACTTCGGCTAGCTTTATCACCAATCTTACGCCTGTCACTCCATCGGCCACTTGCAGCACGAAATTGCATGAAAAGTCTTCATGTGCCTCTAAATATTACTAAAACGTTATGTTCCAGGTGTATTGGATTCAGGCTGTGATTTCAGAATTATTGGACAATGCAGAAAACATACTATAAAACAAAAAATACACACAAATCATTTAGACACTGTGATTCACTGTATATAAATTGCGGGTGCCAGTACTTTTCAGACTATGGTCCTTCCAAAGGAAACTCTCAAAATAAAACTACACAGCATCTGTACAGCTTTTAATATCACTCATTGCCTGTCTTGTTCATGTTATAGACTCACCGATAATTTTAACAGAGGGTGCCAATAATTTTGGACCTGACTCTAAACAGCTGTAACTTGTAAAGAAGAAAATCCTGTAATGTTTTACACTTTACTACTGAACCGTATTAGGCGTGGTGCGCTGCTTTGACGACAGTGACGTGAAGACAGTGACGTGATGTCTGTGACGTGTTTATGAGCAGTTATAACAGAGTCGTGCTTCACCTCTTCTTAACCTGCTCCACAGGGATGCGCAGCCTGTTGGCGATGTCCTCCACCGTCTCACTGCCCTCCGATATGATGCCCACGTTCGCAGCGATCGCCCTTGCAGTGATGGGATGGTCACCGGTAACCATGACGACCTGCAAATCAAAGCATTATATTTGTTATAAATACATATTACATATAATATATTTATTATTATTATATACAGTATATAAAATAACATTATAAAAATGTTACTAGTACATATTACTTTTTATGTATTTTTTAATTATATTTAAATGTTGTATATATTATTTATTTAATTTAGTAATGTATTTTATCATATATAATGAATAAAATAAATTGTATATAATGTATAATACAATTCAAATTTATAAAGATCAGTGAAATTACACTCAAATTCTAAAAATCCACAAAGTGTATTTCATGTATGTATTTTATATATATATATTTAAAATACTTGATATTTGATTAGATATTTGTCAATTTATAATGTTACGTCAGAAACCGAGGTTGTAGAGACTTAAATTACAGTCCAGTGCTGGTTAATTCTCAGCTGAAGTTATATTTTTCATCTTAACTGTGACGTTATGATGCAGAGCTGGACTTACTCGGATGCCAGCCGTACGACATTTCATCACAGCGTCAGGTACAGTGGCCCGAGGAGGGTCGATCATGGAGACGAGGCCGGCGAAGCAAAGTCCAGACGTGGGGAAGTTCATTTCATCTGTGTCGAAGCCAAAGCCGCGAGGAAACTCCTTCTCATTCAGGTACAAGTTGCAGAAACCTGGAGAAGAAGAAGAAGAAGAAAAATGTTTGAAGGGAAATGGAATTACAAAAATTGAGAAGGATCCAAAAAAACTTTTTTTTTTTTTTAGCTGTTTGAGAATTCCTTCAATGGAATTAAAATACTCCGGAATGTCCTTATGGAGGTAAATCACTTTCACCCAAAACTAAACCTGAACTTGGGAAAATGGGAAAAAAATTGCTTAAATGGACTTCTTTGTAAATTGTTAAAATCAATAAAAATAGAGAATACAAGACACAAACACAAAAAAATGTGTTTCTGAATATATTTAATAACTGATTTTATTGGACATGGCTTATGTTTTCACACCAGGGCATGTATGTGAAATTTGATTATTCATATTCTTCTTTATTATTTTTTATTTTATTAATTTGATTTATATTTACATATTCATTATTACTGATGCCTGTGTAGAAATTTCATATCAACAATCTTGAGTCATTTCCACTCATTTGGTAATAGTATAACTATGAAATGTGTTTTAAATTATGTCATATATGTTATAATTATAATTAATAAAAGGTCATGCACTGTTATTCACAGGACCCAACTGCATGAACATGATCTCTATAACATGTAAAGTTCTTACCCAGCACTCTCTCTCCCAGTCCTCCCAGATCCATGTACGCAGTCTGGAAGGCTTCTTTCCACTGCTCGTCCAGCGGCAGCTCCTGACCCTTAATCAGGATGGTGGAGCAGCGTTCCAGGATCCTCTCCGGCGCCCCCTTCATCACTAGCAAGTAACGGAGGTCCAGAGGGTCCTCCAGCTCGTGTATTGACAGCTGGACACAACAAGGGGGAGACAATGAGACAGCGAATTGGGGAAGAGTAGACGTGCTGTATTTGAAATACTAAGAAAGAAAGGTGGAGGTTTGAGGTACAATTCCAATTGTCCTGTGTAGACAAGGAACCCAAAGGGACTCTAGAGACCGAATCAGGATCCTGATCAGTGAATCTACTTTTAATTAATTTTCTATAGCAGCAGTTCTGACAGTAGTGCAACCGTTATGCTCTCGCTGTAAAGCATTATCATTTCTACAGCTCATTCACTGGGACTTGTACTGGCTGCTGAGGGAACGACTGTTTATAGCTGCTATAACATAAGCAAGAAGGGTTAAAAATAGTACTAATTGGCAAATTCTGTGGTATAAGAGGAATTAAACACTTGTGGGATGTGCTGTTATACAACCCGAATTCCAGAAAAGTTGGGATGTTCTTTAAAGTTGAATAAGATGAAAACTAAAAGACCTTCAAATCCCAACTATTTTGAGACCTGTAGCAAGCATCAAATTTGAAATGAGCTCATTTTGTGCATAAAATTGTAAAATCTCTCAGTTTAAACATTTGTTATGTTAACTATGTTCTGCTGGGAATAAAATATTGGCTCATGTGATTTGAAAGTCTTTTAGTTTTCATTTTATTCAAATTTAAAGAACGTCCCAACCTTTCTGGAATTCTGGTTGTAGGAAAATAATCAATTTTGTTAAAGCGTGATTGCGTAAAGGTGTTAAGTGTAATTGCGCTTAATCACACCACCTTGTCATTGATTATTTTACTATAAGAGCAGGACAAACACAGTGTTTTAGTCCTTACCTCACATTCAAACACAAATGCTATACAAAACCGAGCCCCAAATTATCATAAACACATGTTGCCATGGAAACAGTGATTTATTCAACTGATTTTTATGGCTGTTTTTTATTTAGGATAATATAAGACCATTTCAGGACAATGAAATAATACTTTTTGGGAAATTGTGTGTTACGGAAACTGATTTATTAATAATGTTTTAAATATTACAATATATTTTATGATGAACTGAAAGAGAATATTTCAGTTTGGTTCATGCAGATCTGGCAACCCTGATAGACTGGGAAAAGACAGAAACAAACAAACCTTTCCCCCAGATTTGATCTTACCTGAAACTTGTTGGTGGAGTTGAACGGCAACTCACAGACCTTTTTGAATCGTGTTCTGTAGTCTACGATGTTTCCGATGGTTAACTCGGTGAACTTTAACAGCGCTGTCTCAGAAGCATCGCCCACCACTTCTCTCTGCACAGAGAAGCAGTCAGTTATATACAAAACAGAACTGTAAAACAGACAACTGTAACATGATTCATGTCTCAAAATTGATATCTTGTCTCTCATGTCATTAAATTACTAAATGCTATAAATTTCTAATTCCTTGTGTATTAGTTCAGGGAAAGCATTTGCTATAATCAAGGTCAGAATATAGGTCAGAACATCTTTTCACATAGTGGTGAGAGCAGACACACTCCTCACCAGGCATTAACATGGCCTAAAATAACAGGCCTATATTTTCAGCATTTTAAAATAAACCTTGCAATTGTATTATAAACAACTCAAACTGGGTCTGTTTCATGGATCACCTATTACTAAAAGGCTTAAACGCACATTGTGATGATTTAAAACTGAAATTTCACATGTTAGTATTCAGACCTTGGATGAAACTACAGAAAGAAATGATATGAGAGTTAGACAAGTGGGTGGAGTTTGCCTAAGATTCAGACATAGTAGGCAATACATTAGACTACTATATTAGACTTGCACTAACCCTAGCCCTAACCCTAGCCCTTATTGTGAGGTAATGCAAAAGTAGTTCTAAAAACATCCCTTAGGGGGCTCCACATAACCCGAGTCTGAATACACAGAAGTTTCTCCTCATAAATATTGATATAACTTTTAAAGTTAAGTCGCTGATTCTGAATATGACCCATAATGCACAGGCTAAAGAGTCTCATTTCTTACAGCCTGGTTTTGTGGATGTGCAAACTTTATATCAAACACGTTTCCCAAATTTTCTACACAGTACTTTTTCTGATTCCTCTGACGTTTCCTCACCTTGGGGATCGGCACTGTCTCCTGATTGGGTTTGAAAAACGCCCGATTGCACAGACTCGCTACTCGTCCCAGAGCCCTCCACGTCTCCGAGGACTGGTCAAAACTCTGACCTGGACAAACACAAACATAACACAGTGAGGTTTTTTGGGGGGGATTTCATATTTTCCAATGAAATTATGATGTACTGGGAGGCTGTAATGAAGTTTTTGAGATTCCTCACCTGACTGGTCTTCGGTCGTGTCAGCAGCGTGGATCATGTTGTCGAACCACAGGTGAGCCACGGTCATACGGTTCTGCGTCAGGGTTCCTGTTTTATCTGAGCAGATGACGGATGTAGAGCCCAGAGTCTCCACTGCTTCCAAATTCTTCACCACGCAGTTCTTCCTGGCCAGACGTTTGGCCGTCAGGGACAGACACACCTTCAGAAACACAGATTTTACTGCGTTGTACCCAGTTACACAGTTGTAAAGGCACATAAATATATCCAAATAATATCATTACAATATCATTAATTATTTGTGTAGATAACGCAGGGTTATTATACCTCCAGCTCTTATTTGCACTCATATATGTGTAAATATTTAAAGGTCACGTTCACATAATGGAGATTGCGTTCAGGACATTTTGACTTTGGAGTAACAAGGTGAGATAAAACAGTGTATAAGTGGACTTTATAAAGATGAAAGTGAGTATGAGAAGGCACACGACCTCTATCTCTCCTTTCTATTGTTAATATTGCTATTATTTGGAGTTAAAATTATATATATGGGGCATTTAAAAAGAGAATTCACAATTACATTGCTAGAAAATAAGAAAGTAAACATGGTAATGCACTATACATTGAGAAGAGGGTTAAATAATAGTTTAGTAGAATTTTTACTTCTTTACTTCTTTCAAACACAAGATACTTCACACTAAACAGGTTTTATAAGCAGCATTTTTATGGCTAGTAGAAATAATTCAACCCACTCTAGCTGAGTATGGAACGGCACGTTTTTTTAATTTATTTATATGATTAACATTTACTTAACATATTTTTACTATCCTTTTTCAAATGTCAAAAGCACAGCACTGTTTCCTGTTACAAGCGGTATAAATGGTCGCTCAGGGACCCTGGACCAGCAGGGGTGCCTTGATTTTTAAAATACTGTATATTTTCCAAAGAAAACTGCTGATACTGTGTTCTAAATATAACAATAGAAACTGTTATTTACCAGACTAATAACTAAAAGAACTAATAAAACTAGAGATGCATTTCCGAAAGAAAATGTGAGTGTGATTGTTCTTCAGTGAAAAAAAAAGATAAAAATTGTGGCTCAGAACAGATGGTTGCGTGTTGGGTTAGTGGGTCTGAGCTAGGAAATACGTTTGGTGGCTCTCGGATGAAGCATGAGCAAGCAGGAAGTCTTTGATTCTGAAACTCCGTTCATTTCCAATGGGGGGAAAATAAACGATAGGAAAATGAGAGAATGAGCACGTCTTTCCATAAGATGCATACAAGCACACTATTTGGGAACAGAACAGACGAGTTGAAGTTGGTTTGTGGTCAATATCTTGAAAACTGCCGTTAGAAGAAATGATACAAAAAAGTGGCCTGATGGATAACAACTAATATCCGATTACAAAGACGTGACGGCGATCATAAAGAGTTTGTCTATCTGGGGTTGAAAACTCCAAAAAAATTAAAAAGCAAGTGGAGAAGCCCAAAACACTGGTGACAAATTAAGTCTTATTAATTGGATGCACTCAATTTGTCCACTTTCTTGATTGCGATTGTTGATGTAATTGTACTGGAAAAAAGGGCGTGGCTAATGAGCTAGCTAGCTAGTACCTAGAGTAAGAAGTGTTTGACTAACAAATTAACATTAAGTTTGATCAGTGAACATGTTCTCACATAATTTTTTAGTACTTACAGTGACAGTAGCTAAAAGTCCCTCAGGCACATAAGCCACCACGATAGCCATGAAGAAGATCATGGCCTCCAAGAAGGCGTAACCGATAAACATGGCGACAACGAAGAACGTAGCACCGAAGAAGATGGCCAGGCCAGCGATGATGTCGACGAAATGCTCGATCTCGATGGCGATCGGGGTTTTCTCGTTGCCCACTCCTGAGGCGAGGCTGGCGATACGCCCGATGATGGTGCGGTCACCGGTGTTGATTATCATGCCTGTAGCTACACCTGTCCAAGCAGAGGTGACACTTCATCATCTGTTGTTGAGAATCAGTCAATAAGCTGCTTCCAGCGAGTCGCTCATCATAAATATGTGCGCATATAGACATTAGCATTTGGAAGAAATATACTATATAAGGTCACATCAGTTTTAGAAATGTGTGTGTGTGTGTGTGTGTGTGTGTGTGTGTGTGTGTGTGTGTTACCCTCTAAGCAGGTAGTGGAGAAGAAGGCGATATTACGGGTCTCCAGCGGACTCTCATGTGTGCACTCGGGGCTTCTGGTCTGAGGCTCTGACTCACCAGTCAGAGAGGAATTATCCACCTGAGAAAAGGACATGAGGATAAAGGAATGTTTTCTGCATCTATAAACGTCTTTGGGATCAGTTCTGAACCTCAAGCAACAACAACAAAAAACTTTTATAAATGCAAGACCCCATTTTGTTCCAGTCCCGTCAGCCAAGAATCTGAGGCCACAGAGGGCACGTTCTCTGCTAAACTGGACAGTTTAAGACTGGAAAAACGTTGCCTGGTCTGATGAATCTCTATTTATTCTGCATCATGCAGATGGAAAGGTCAGAATTTGACATCGACAGTATGAATCCATAGTGGAGGTGGTGGTGGTGGTGTAATGGTGTGGGGATTTTGTTTGATTTCATTTCAAATCAACAACATATAATTTCCCTGATCCAGACATGTGGATCATCTCAGACTCCCGAAAGACCAAGAAAGCAGTAGAAGCTAGTAGAACTGTTTGCAAAATGTCCTTTCATTTCATCCTACCCAGATGTTAGCTAGATAGAGGTTGTGTATTCAGACATTTGTGTAAACATGAGAGCAGGACTGGTTAAAGCTGCTATGATGTAAGCAATAACAGGACGTAACTTGCCTCGTGGGCGTTCCAGCGTTCCACAAGATACGCTGGTCTTGATGAAAGGTTTTCAAAAGTAATGTTTGTCTTTTCTTTTTTCATGCACAAAGTTAGACAAAAATTAATTCCTTCTTCAAGAAAAGTGTCTAATCATTGGTGCAATGCACAACTAGTTTGAAATTTGGATTCCATCTTGACTTGGTCTTGATTCATAAAGACTCAGTCTTAACTCCATATTGGTTTTAATCTTGACCGTGGTGGTCTTGACGACGGCCCTACTTTACACAACATTAAATATACAGAAATATAAACAGATAATAAGGCTCTAATAAAAAAATTACAATTATTGGCAAGGTGCTGTGGTATAAGAAGCATAAAGCACTTTTCATTTCTGGCACACTGAGTGTTTTCTTCCTTCCAGTTTATTTTTTCATGTTTTACTTCCTGACATTTGAGTCCTGTTCACTGTGACATGCAATCCACACACCTGAAAATCAAATTAGGCGTGTTTCCTGAGGCGGTTTTAGTGTAGTTTAGATATTTTGACATTACCCTGCTTTAAGGGCAAATTATCAGAATATGCAAATCTGGTTTTAAGTGTCTGTACTTTATTGAGTTTAACCTCATACTTTTGACTTCCTACAACTCCAACGAGAATGAGCCCTAATACCCCGTTGTTGTAATTTATCTGATGCGTGTAGCTTTCTTTACATTTTAAGAGTTTATATTTCATGAATTTAACTTGAAGGAAGAATTTGTAGCTGTACTTCAGCTTTTATCCAACTGAGCTGAGAAGTTTCAGGAAGTAACTTGTTCAAATGCCAGACAGTGGCTGTTTTCTTCTGATCCTAGATCAGTGTCCCAGATCCTGACCCACTGAGCCACCTTAGCTCTGTTCTCCTACACTCTATTCCAGCGCTTTGGTCACACACCTTACAGCCCTGTGACGTGATGATACGGATGTCAGCAGGAACCCTGTCTCCTCCTTTGATCTCCACCAGGTCGCCCACCACCAGCAGGTTGGCGTTGATCTGGGACTTTTGGCCATCTCGGATTACCACGGCTTGCTGGAGTGGAGAAAATGTACGCTTTAGCATTGTTTTTGTCACATTTTTTTCTGTTTACACACCCAGTTTATCTTGTAATCACAATATCTTTGGCAAACAGGATGAGCCTTTGCTATCGTACTGCTCTTTTCGAAGCAAGGTTAAGATTTTAATCAGTAAACGCTGGAACGATGTCAGGACGGAGAGATTTATGCTTTGAGGTTTCTCTGTGTTGGATGTAAGATTGCTGTGGATATGCGATTGTCCCACCTGTGGTACCAGATTCTTGAAACTGGCGATGATGTTGGTGCTTTTGAATTCCTGGTAGTAGCCAAAACAGCCGGTAACGACGACCACAGCGATGAGCGTGATGGCCAAATAAAGCTGCAGAGAGACAGACAGTGGAGTCCATTAGGAAATGATGAACAGGATGAACAAGAAACCCAAAACAGAGAAAGTCAATAAGTGTCTTTGCACTAAACATACAAAGCACTTATTAACACTTAAGCACAAGTCTCTGTATCTCAGACGTGCAATTATAATAATCAATGTGCTGTCTGTTCATTTCGCTTTTCCTTTTTCAACCATTTGTTCACCCAACACGAGGCTTACTTTGCTCAAACAGGGGCTTCATCTACCCAAGCATAGGCTTCTTTTGCCCAGACGAAAGCTTTTTATAGCCCATCCCTAGAGCTGAGACTACGTTTGCCCTAATTGGAAGCCTCAAAGAATCTCAATCAGAGGCTTTTTTCCTCATTTTTTGCCCCAACCCGAGGCTTTTTTTGCCCAACCTGAGACTTCTTTTGCTTTGTTATTTAATTGGGGCAATCAACAGACAGAGTATTAAAATGAAATAAAATAAATGCCAGTATTAACTTGATCAACCTCCATATCTACTCACTTATATTACACATTATACAGATTCCTAGGAAATTATTTTTATGCCATTTAGGATCTGGATTGAATTAAAATCTAAAATTCATTCTGGCGTGACAGTGGTACAGCATCAGCATCCTTGGTTTGAGCCTGAGCTGTGTGGTGTTTCTGTTCATGTGTCTGTATGGCTTTCCTGCAGGTTCTCCGGTTTCCTTCCACCGATTCAAACCATGCAGATAGGCAAACTGGCTTCGCTGAATTCAATCTTTATCCAATCACTGTGCCGGATTAAATCTGACTCTGTGTCACCAAAATCTGAGCTACAGTTATTTTTGTGTTTGTATCTCTCATCTATATGAACTTTTCAGTTCTGAGCCACACGTGCACCTCGTCACATCCAAAACACTCTCATATTAATGAGCATGAATGTTCTTTGTCCTGTGAGCTTTAAGTCTGACCACATACTCACACACTGAGCCTTTAATCTGAACTTGAATAAAAAAAAAGAATTTTAGGTTGAATTTGGTATTACACAAACATGTAAGGTAGCAAACACATCAACTTTTACCTAATTAAGAATGTAAAACCACTTAAATGTGATTTAAAGTTAAGGTATAAAAATTGAGATGTTTGTAATTCGCACATCGTCGTAGCTCCCGATGTCACCCTTGGCGCGCTCGATGCCGAAAGCGATGAAGCAGATGACGGCGGCGACCCACATCAGACACTGCAGACCTCCAGCTAGCTGCCTGGCGAACTTCACGTACTCGGGCGTCCCTTTGGGTGGCTTCAGCTCGTTGGGGCCGTCGCGCTCCAGAACCTGCTCAGCGATCCTCGAGCTCAGACCCTACCACACGGTACGACAGGTTAGACTCGGTCGCGTCGGCATGAAGCCCAGTGCTGTTAACATGTTATTAAACGTGTAACAACAGCAACACCATGGGCTTTAAAACAGGAAATGACATTAATGGTCATAAAAATGGAATAAATATAAAATAAATATCTATTAATTGGGAAAAAGCAGATAATATTTGTTGAAATTCTACATAAAAGAAGAAAATTGTCAGTCCAACTTTAACACTGTGGTCATTAAAAACATTTTATGTCCTCAAATGGAAATACAAGAAGATTGGAAAAAAAACAAAAAACATTTTAGAGTAGATATAGGATACAATTTATTTAGTCATTTTTAAAAATTCGTCTTTTAGCTATTGGATTTCCTTAGGCAATTTTTTTTTGTTATTTGTGTTATGTCGTAGATGCATACACTTATAGGATGAATATTTTTTTTCTATTTATTTCTTTTTAATTACACTTTTTATTTATTTGACCTTTTCCATCTATATTTATTTAATATTCTGATCATCCTTTATCTGTTGTATTTTCTCCAAAAACAGATAGTTATCATAATTAAAAATTTTTTTTGATACAAGCAAGTTTGGCTGTCAGAAAGTTGCTAGATAAATTGCATACATAAATTTACAAAATTATTTAATTTGAAAAAAATCTTCTAATCTGAATCAGTTTTTTCTAATTTTTGATTTCACTTGACGTACTTTCTCTAACAGTCACACAGCTTTTACTGTGCTACACGCAGAATATAACACACTGCATATCTGTTTGGGAAATTTTTATTGACTGTTGAATTTAAAATGAAGAAAAAGAATTAGGATCAGCCCTCTGAGGGTTCAATGCCTGTTAGTTTTCTGCCAACATTTCCTTGCAATATTTCTTCTTCTTTTGTTTTTGTTCTATTTTAAAAAAGCAAAATTTGGATCAGCGGGTTTTCCGTGTCTGTGGTGAACCCTTTAGTGGAGTGAGTCTTACTTTCGTAATGCTTGTCGAGTATCTGGCCTCCAATTCCTCGATCGTGATCTCGTGGTCGTCCTGCACAAATAAATGATTACGAGAACATTGACATTCATTCAGCTCTTGCTCTTGGAGACAGGCGCGAACATTCCCTGCCACTCACAATGTCCATCTCCTTCTTCATGTTGTCCAATCTCTCCTTTTTCTTTATTTTTTTCTTTTTCTTGATCTTCACGTCCACTTCCCCGTCCATTTTATCCATCTCCACAAACATCTCGTAGGAGTCCTGCGAAGAACATAAGAAATACTCATTAGTCAGAATGCCTTTACGTGTCGTGTAAATCTACGACCGAGATTTAATTTCTTAGATCTTATTCTTGATTTTTATTTTATGTTGCTAACCATTTTACTCATGATGCTCAACTCGCTGTCCAAATCGATCGACGTCCAAACCTCAGAGCTCTTCTCGCCCGAAATCGTGAAAATATCCCAGGATCCCACAGACACCTTGTTCTTAAAAGCCCCTCGGAGGCTGCACAGGACTGTGTTATCAGCCGAGCCAGGTTTATATACGGCTGCCTCGTGTCCTTCAGCGGGTCTACAGCATGAAGCAAGTCCAATGTCACCCTCCTCGCATAAGTGCCTGCTGCTTTATCACTATCAGCAACTCTGATACTGAATAAATTCCCCGTTTGTTTGAGAACAAATGTGTTTGTTTTTAACTTTCAGCAAGTGTGGGTAGAAGGTCATTGTACACCGTACGACTAAACGTTTACTTCTATCTTCATGAACACAATGTGTTAGTTTTGCTGCTAATCTGACATTTCCTGCAGTCTTTATAGAGAAGAATAAAATCCTCTGATCCTCTTTTCCTTTCTTATGTAAGGAACTTAACCACTGTGTGTTGTGCTGTTAGAGAAAAGCGATCAGTGTCAGGCTGCTGCGATGAAGCGGAGCTCCTGTTACACACTGAAGTTGATTAGTTTTCTAAAAAAGCACATCATGAGTTGTTTTATTCCTGTTACACCACAGCAATTCCACCAGTGATTCCACTTTTGTATTTAATAACCAAAGATACATTGTACTTTTTATCCATTTATAGCGACATTTATTGCTCTGGAATGTTTGTGAGACAAAATCCTGTTCTCACTTAGCCTATGTTACTTCAAACAAACAAACAAAAAACAAACAAACATAAACTCCGCTTTTCTGAAGAGGTCTAAAAAATTTGTATTTACTTTAGGTTTTACCTTTGACACTGGAGACTCCTTCCAAAAAAATGCTAAATAAAATCCTCACATTTCTCCTCACAGAAAATACCTCTAGCGAATCAATGATTGCACGTGTTTTTTAACCAGTGAAGCGTCTGCTGTACACGTCCCTGCGAATGAGCTGTTACTATAGAAACCATAACCTATTAGAACAAGCACATTAGTATAAACTTGCAATGAAGTGGAATTACTGTGATTACCCAGAAGTTGATTATTTTCCTGTAACAGCATGCCTTGAAATGTTTTATATTTTTTCACACGACATCAATTCAGCAACATTTACGCAGTTTTATTAGTTAAAGAACGACACGTCATACTTTATAGTTACATCTAATGTTGCTGTTAAATGCAGTGATGCTGCCGTTATAGAAAATGAATCAACAGTTTCTGACAGAATCAGAAGTCAGAATTTAATTTCTCACCTTTTGAGTGCAATATTATGCTGTTGTGAAATATACTAGCTGTTATTTCAGAAATGTAAACCACCTCAGCTGCAAGTAAGTTTAACGTAATCATAGTAACAGGACGTAAAGTTGAGCTACAACTTAAAATGAGTGAATAAACATTTTATTAGATTCAGTTTAATTATTACTTTGATCTACTTTGATCAAGTTTTTAATTCATGCTTATGTAACTCAGTCTGAGGGTTAAAACACAATCATCTAGTGGCTAAGAGGCAAAACTGAAGTCGGTCTGTGTGTGTGTGTGTGTGTGTGTGTGTGTGTGTTTGCTCTCATGTCATAATGGATGCAATCTGTGTAAGATAAGAGTCATTTCCCATGTAAGTGGTCACAGCTATTGTTTGCATCCAGCCTGCGTAAGATTCAGTAAAGACGTACGTGAGACGTTCAGTGCCTCTTTAGCTAATCACTGTCATCTCACAGACCATTTCCTGACCATATTAAATTACACCACAGCGCTACTGAATTCTTGAATCTGATTAGTCAGAAGGATTAGTGCAGCTGCAAATCATGGGTTTATATTAATATTAATGCCCTTGTTCTAATATGTTATCGTTTCTGTAGTAACGACTCATGCATGTAAACGCTGATATGGTGAAGTTTTCTAACATAAGAAGGTGTTTATTTAACATTGATGGAAGGAGTCTCCAGTGTCAGAGCTTTGTAACAGTCAGAGGTAAACAATCAGAGTATATACAGTGTATATGTATTTAACACAGACACGAGGGCCCCCCGGGGCATGAAGCGGTCAGCCACTCCACCCTCAACAAACCTGAGTGAACAAGTAGTTAATAATTAGTGCTAATGACACAGCAAGCTCCTAACTGTGAGACATACTTTACAACTGATTTATTATTCTGGCTTACAGTCTGTGTGTATCTTTTTATGGCGTCATAATCGTAAACCAGATGGTCTACAATAAACCAGTTGGCCACCGAGCTTACCCGCAACTCAGATGTGACTCGAAATGTAAAAAAACAACCCATAATCATGAGTAGCATGTGAGAAATGGGAGTGATGTTCCCAGCTTCAGTTTTTGGGTTTCAGCGCCAAATGTTTTGTTCATATTCATAACTTCAGGACGGCTTCATTTCCAGTCAGGAGACGGGAGAATCTCTTTGAAATCATATCACTCTGTGGGAACGCGGACTGTGCGGAAGATCGTGAGAACAGGGGAGCACACGAAAGAGGCACCATGACAACCTGAATGAGCGAGACGCTGAACACACAGAGGTTATATCCACTGAGAGACGGGAATATGGACGACATCAGTTCCACGTCAGTGATTTGCGCAACTGTACCTACAGTCTTGCATAAACATTCACCCTCTTGGTTGAACTTTTCCACATTCTTCTCGGATCAAAAACTCAAAACTGTATAACATAGAAACTTTGTTTAAACTTTCTTTCATAGGTGTTGTAACTGGTTTGGTGGCTAAGACTTTTTGTTTTGATATTTAAAATTTTTAATATTTAAAATTTTCCACAATAGACTTTGAATAGGAACATTCTTCAAATTGCTCCAACATAATAATTTTTTTGAAATAATACCTTTAAATTTACTAGACATGTTCTGGGCAATACTAAAAAGCACAATCTTCACAATCTTAATCTATATTTCTCTCTCTCTCTCTCTCTCTCTCTCTCTCTCTCTGTCAATCGATCTCACAATAATCAATATGAATAGTGGAATTTTTGTGGTTTCTCCATCTATTTAATTTAATTTCTCTCTCTTTCTTTTTCTAGCTCTAGTATGTCCTTCAGGAACTGCACATCTAGTTTTGATTAGTGCCTTTTAAATCAATGCTTCGATCCAAATAGCCGGATTGTTACACTTATAGAATTTATCCCCGTCACTGTAAAACTAAATCATTCACCACGAGAAGTCACACGATTAGTTGAACAGTGCTGACCTGCAGGAGATTAAAGTGTCATGTGATCTCAATACCTGGAGGAATTTGTTACCTGGACAAAGTGCATCATGAAGACCAAGAAGCAATCAAACATGTCCAGGACAAAGTGCTGACAAATATCAATCAGGATATGGTTATAAAATAAAAAATCTCAATCTTTGAACAAGCATTAAATCCATTCCTGAATAATGGAAGGAATTTGGAACAACCTCAGCATCAACAAAAGGAAAAGATGGGTAAACTGATTTTTATTTGTAATTTGTAATGACTTTTCCCTCATTTCAATATTATGGACAATTTTGTGTAGTTGCATAACATAAAATCCATTCCACCAAATGTAGATGAACTCAGTGTGTGTGTGTGAGTGTGTGTGTGTGAGTGTGTGTGTGTGTGTGTGTGTGTGTGTGTGTGTGTGTGTGTGTGTGTGAATACTCATGCGACACCCTGTATTCTGCATTACTCAATCTAGGATTGCGATAATTCAACTAGGTCACATAACCACCTCATTTTCAGTAAATAATGAAAAAAGAATCTGAGCTGATGTTCTTACCATTTGTGCTACTGTGTCAAAAATATTGCGAATCAGTGCGAAAATTGATAACAGAGAATAAACTCGAAACCTAAACCTAACCCTGATCTTAACCATAAGACTTAAAGCTTAAAGTTCACCCTAAATCTTACCGACTGCAGCGTTAAACCTAACACCCAACCATTAAGTAGCATTTCTTGATAGGTAGTAAAACTCAACAGAGCGCTGGCACGTCTTTCTGTCTGTAATGAGGCAAGCTGCCTTTAATGAGGTACTGTACTGATGACGTCTATGGAAGGAGGGTTTAATTATTAACTTATATTGCTTCTCAATATAAATCTAATTAGTTGCTTTTGTCCCTAGTAATGAATTCCAGCTCTTGTTGCACTCTCTCAACCTTCAGCATTTTCAAAACCAACAGAAAAACATGACACAAGTCCATCTCATGTTTTTATGGCCCATTTTTCTTTTTTTTTAAATGCTGTAGAAAAAAAAACAGTCCAGCGTTAGACATAGCTGGTAAAAAAGCTATTGTGTGTTACCTGGTGAGCTAAAAGTCAGGATCAGATAGCACACTACACAATGACCACAGATCGGATAATACAAACACACACACCGTCCATGACCAGATGCAGGAACTTTGTTAACATTTCTGTTTCCAGTTTTTCTAGGCAAGACTAATTGAAAATCTAGGCATAATTTACTTTATAGCAAAGATGCTCTCGAACCCCAGGCGTACCCCGGGTTCTCGCTAGCTTTGTTTTTATGTACACTAAGTAAAAAACGCCCCCCAAAAAAACAGACAAGATTAGATCAACATTGCCAGACAAGCTTGTGCTTCTGTAATGTTCTGCAGACGAATTTCTCCCTTTAAAAATGTTGTACATTTTCTAGATGCAGTCAAACCTAGTTTGGATAAAGTGATCATATTTCAGTGCAACTTTTTTTATTGTTTATACTGTAACACCCATGAGCCAACGCGTATTATAAGATTTGCATTTCTGTGGATTCTCTGTGAGCATCCTCATGATTTTAATGGCTAATATCAGTTGTATTAGTATAGGATTGTTAACTACTTTTATCGGTCATTGTGCAGATTCAGTCGTGTGGACAAATATCAAATCACTGCTGTAAGAAGTGAAATTGTTCCATTCACACCGTTAACCACGGAGCATAATGCTGTGCTGTAAATGTGAGTTGCTAATATGTGTTAGCTTAGAGGCTGTGAAACTAGCATTAGCATTAGCTATGGGGCTAAATCTGCCTGAAAGATCATTATAGCTGTAAAATGTCACACCTGTCTCAATATGTGAGAGCAGGAGAGGAAACACTTTGAGTGTTTAAAGTAAAATGTCATCACTTTTACTTCATTTAGTGTCCTAGAAAAGTGTGCTTTCTCGGTTTGTTTTTTTTTAGCTTGATGAAAAGTTTAAGTTCTAGCAGGCCTTTCAGTGCCATTTTTAGATTCACTTCCTAAACATCGTCCAACTATTTAAATATATTTGCCATTTACACCACTCAGTCTACACACCAAATTGCCAGTTTATTAGGTACGGTGATCTAATAATAACTCAAACTGGAAAAGCAGAACATAACAAACAAGTGCTGTTGTATGATTATTAATGATTTAACAATTATAGAATATCATTGTGTTATTATATACTCAAATACAGGAATAAGATGAGAATTATTCACTATTATTAGAAATAAAAGCAAGCAGACATTTGACTGATGCTGTACATACAAAATTAATCAATGTGCAATATTAAAGTAAAATAATCTTGCAATCTTGATAAACCTCTCTCGTGTTTCAGTTATTATTGTACATTTGCGACAGAGTCGTAGCCGACACGATGGCGAGGATGATGGAGATGATGTAGGCGACGATCCCGAGCCCCAGCGCGATGCTGTTCAGGAGCCGTGACGTGTGAGAGTTTCTCATCGCCAGATCTCTGTTGCCGGTCATGTTGGCGTCTCGAGTCTGTAAGAGCGAAGAGAGAGAAATCACGTGTCTGACAGGCGTTCTAAATCTCTTAGTAGATCATTTATAGAAATAAAGGAAATAAATGTTTGAAAGAAGCGACAATGGGAAAATGTTTAGAAATAATCTTACATCGTTTCATTTTAATCTTGTATACATTCAAGACATTTTCACTCTCTCACCTATCAATTAAATGTAAGACAAGCCTGTGTGTGTGTGTGTGTGTGTGTGTGTGTGTGTTAAATAAAATCAGGCTCTATAAACAACGGACAGTGTTAAGAATTTGAGTATGATGTCACCAGTTAGTGGGGATTTAACTGGGATTTAGCACTGTCGGATTCTGCCTTCTGATTGGACGGATTAAACAATTCTAGATATGGTGAAGGATCTTTTTTTAACTTGAGAAGACATTTATGCAACATGTCCGGAAGCGCTCCAGTGTCAGTGCTTTCTAACAGCCAGAGGTAAAGCTGTAACTTTAAGTTTCCGACGTCTTCAGAACAGAGGAGTTTGCACTTCTTTGAGGTTTCTTAGTGACAAGATAAGCTGACGTGACAAGCTGCATTTTTTTTTTTTTTTTGCCTTTTGACAAAAATAATCCCATAACAGGAGCTAACGTGTTTCACCGACATTTCACAACATCAAATGTAACTATAAATGGAGAAAAAGTAGGACTTCTTTAGTAAATAAAAATGAGTGTATATAATATTTCCTAGCAGAATGAAGTGAAATCTGCACAGCTGTTAACATCAGGCTTGACTGAAGGGAAACAGTTCACATTTCTCACATTAAAGCATTTCTGTATAAATTTGTGTGAAGCTTTATTACATCATCATTAATATTATCAGTGTTATTTCATGCCATGATTTTTATTTCTAGTCATACATTTCACTCACTGTGATGCGGTTGAATTATTTATTTAATTACCTGCCAGTGTATTTAATCTGTTTATAGCAGTTTTATTAAAATGGTGTGGTTCAGTGTGAGATCAATCATCGCACTCTTATGGAAACTTTGCGTGCGGTTTGTGTTGGTAAAGATAGAGCGTTCATGATGGAAACAGAAGTTGTGGCTGCAGAAAGCTGAAAGTTTGTACACTGAGTACACCGAGATGTGGTCGAGCTGCTTCCTGACGAATGACTGATGGCTCTTTTTCTGTTCCCTAAAAACACCTGAACAAGCCTGTATGGAAAGTGCAGGTTAGCATCAGTAGCAGTTGGTGGTTTTTAAAACGGGAAACACAGGTGTGTGTTATTGATGCATTGTCCCATGAGCCGGAGTGCTGACACGGCTTTTATATAACGGTTCCATATACAAGAAATTATCATCATCGAGTAACTGACACAATACTGCGAAAACTTTTGCCCGTTTAATGAGTTACCATGCCAATGCACTAACCCACAGGAAGTGTGAAAACCGTTTCAGTCTAATAAACTTTTGCTAAAATTGAAATTTTAGGTAATGACACAAAACGTCTCTGTACTGCTCTGCTAAATATCAGCATGCTTGAAAAGCTTTAATCTGTTGGCCTTCTGTTTAATTCCGTCTCTCCTCATGATGTACGTAAGAGCATCTAAAGTTAGTAGTGTCTGCCACGTCGTGCTAGAAAGCAGCTAACTAGCTAGCTACGTTTCACTGACAGCTAGCTTGACCTATCAAGAAAATTCCAAATCAAATACAAATCGTCAAACATAACTTTACACTTTACAATTTATTTGCAGTATTTACCAGTTACAGTGACTAAATAACAAGTTATACTGTGTGTGTGAAACTGTTATGGATGAAGTTAGTGATGGATCCCTGCAGCTACGAGTGAGCTGCGAGTCTGACTGACGCTGAGATGATTAGTTGCAAATGTCAGTCATGCTCATTAACGTTTCCGTGATCGGCGGATGGTTACGAGGCTCCGCTCCTTTTTGGGATCTCCCAATCATCACAACAGAAACAAGAGAGAAAAGCACGTTAATAGTACAATAAACATTCTGATACTTTTTTCAACGCAAAATCCACAGCCGAAGTTCTCAGTGACTCTCAGTGTCGAGACCAAAGTGACGTCCAGCCGGAGATAAAGTTCCCTCCTATTACAACACAGCGTACTAAAACACAGTATATCAATGTTGTTAAAAGTCCGGCTGGCCGAATCATCTTAAAATTATTATTAGTATTAAAATAATCATCTCATGTTCAGAAATGTTACATAAATTAGTTAAGATGTTTTCATCGTGTTTTTAGTCTACTACTGCACTTCTTACACTTCACATCAGGGGCAAGACGTTCCAGTAAACAATTAATCTATAATTTTTTTTCAATTAATTCTATAATATATTATAACTGTTCCCAAGAAGTGTGTATAAACAACGTGTACTTGTGTATGGTACACAAGACAAATATGCAAGGAAAGTTAAAACAACAACAGAGAACACAAATGAGGTCGTGTTTCCAACTCAGAGGTTTATGTTCCAGTAAATCTCTCTCTCTCTCTCTCTCTCTCTCTCTCTCTTGTCTCTCTCTCTCTCTCTCTCTCTCCCTCTCTCTCTCTCCCTCGCTCTCTCTCTTGTCTCTCTCTCTCGCTCTCTCTCTCTTTCTCTCTCTTGTCTCTCTCTCTCTCTCTCTTGTCTCTCTCTCTCTCTTTCTCTCTCTCTCTTGTCTCTCTCTCTCTCTCTCTCTCTCTCTCTCTCTCTCTCTCTCTCTCTCTCTCTCGACCACAGACAATATGCGTCAGGCTTC
>JAQMYM010000019.1:311298-323885 GCA_030014255.1 Parauchenoglanis ngamensis
AAGCTGGAGCCAATCCCAGCATCTTGGGGCGAGAGGCGGGGTACACCCTGGGCAGGTCGCCAGTCCACCACAGGGCCCACACAGCACAGTGCCTCTATTTTTAATTTTGGAGTTTGTTGCCTTGAGGCAACGTTGTACCGTGATGAAATATTGAAACAATGGATGCTTTCATTGCATACTTTTTAAAAAATCTGCATAGTTCATACTTCATCCTGCAATGAGCAGGAACAAGATGCAATACATTAAAGGTGAAATGTTTTCAAATACGTTGTTTAATCATTTTGCTCTAATCATCATCATCATCCTTCTTCTCCTAACTCTCATCTTCTCCATGTCTGGTTGCTACCATCTGATTATCTTCCTCATCACTAAACACCGTCTCATCCTCACTACTACCTCACCTCTGATAGAACAAAGCAGAATTCATATAAACATAAAGGAACATAACACAAGCATTATTAATGTAAGTAAAAGAAAGCGTGAATATAGAGAATACATGCGTAACGTGATGTTAACATGATGCGTAAACTCCTCCCCATGATGTTCTGTGTCTTTTTCTTTTCTAAATCTGATACTGGCACTAAAACTGAGTATCAGGCAATATTGGAAAACAGGAAATACAATATTATAATATTGAATAAATAAAGCATAAGGTAATATGAATTTATGAGTTTGGGAAATCCAGAAATCCATCTACAGGTCCATGTACTTTACATACAGCTATAAATGCACCAAAAATGGATTAAAATCTTTAATTAACATGGAATTAGCATTAATAAAGGAAGTATAGCGGATGTCTGGCGCGGAAAAGGATGGAGCTGTAGCTGAGTGTGAGGATTAATCAGGATAAATCACTAAATGACAAAGAACAGAGGAGCAAAACATCACAGGCTTTTTAACAATGACGCCATCTACAGGTGGAAATCTGCTGCTGCTGTTAAATATAAAATATTTCTCACCAGAAGATATAAACACTGCAAATATTGCACTATGAATATTCCAAGTTATATGTTTTAAAGTCAAATAACATGTGCCAGAATACCACTGCTGTTTAGACAAAAATCTAGAGATTTAATGAATAAATTATGTGAGGAATAAAACCCAGTTAGAAAATAATCAACAGCAGGGTGATATGATGGTGCGAGTGGAGTTACTCTTACATTATAGCAGCTGTAAACAGTCATTCCCTCACCAGCCTCTCTCTCGGTCTCTCTCTTAAAGTTAATACAAAATTGCAGCTTATAGTAGCTTGTTACCGAGAAACCCGAAGATCCTGAATATGTCTGAGAACTCACAGTTACAGCTTTACCTCTGACTGTTACAAAGCGCTGACACCGGAGACTCCTCCCATAAACGTTACATAAACACATTTCACAGTTACTACAGAAGCAATAATGTTTTACATCCAACACACTACTAATATTAAGTAATATAAAACACTAATATTAATATAAAGCTGTGATTTATAGCTGTACTACTCTCAGAGCTACTGTTATAGAAAATGAATCAACACCTTCTGACCAATCAGATTAGAGTATTAACCTCGGGAAAATAAAGTTGATAAAAACAAATATCAGTTACACATTAAAGGGGGAGTCGTTGATTCGAGCCCAACAAATACACACCTCCTTTCAGTGTTCCATCAGAAGCCCCGCCCACAATTTCACAGACCAAGGCAACACTGACACCCTCATGTCCCCCGCCCCCTTCCCCTGTCCTGTGATTGGCTGGAATATTGTCGGGTGGCTCGGTCCGAGCCACTTTCTTTGTTTCCCCGTTTACAGAGTCAGTGCTGCGCACAAGCACCAGAATTTATTTCAATGCACACAGAACAGGAGAGATTAAGGAGATATTCGCTGAATTGGATAAAAAGTGTATTGGATTAGACTCGATGACTGCACCTTTAATTAAACTCTCAAAAATTCCTTTTAAAACATGTGTCAAATCTCACGCCCATCTTTACCGGTTTAAAATGATTCCTAAGTATTCCAGATTTCAGTGAAGTTCAGTTTAGCCTGGAAGTCTTTTTAATGAAAAGCTACTTTAAATTGCTGATAAAGCGAGCAGGAGGCAACATGAAGAGAAAATGAATACTTGTAGTGTTTAATCCGAGCAGCAGGTGGCGCTGTAGACGAACCTTAACTCGTCTTCAATCGGTATCGAATATTTAAAGTGGAAAATGTCAGAATGAGTGATTTTAATAAAGAATTTAATAAGAGTGATATTAATAAAGTGGTATTAAAGCAAAAGTTTCCAAAATCTTACTCACTTTTAAAAATGAATGAAAATGTATTTTTTTTTTTTTAGAAAATATTATTTAGTATCAATTAAAATGATACTTGAGTACTCGGTACTATAAAAAGCGTCCAGAATTAATTGTACGCCAACATTAAAAAAGTAAAACGTCAGAGAATTTAAATGAAATTAGAAATAGGAAAAAACTATTATTAGAAAATTAGAAATTATTAGAAGTTACTCTGAATATGCATTTCAGTAATAATGTAAATAAACAGGCTCCGAGTGTTTAGCTGGAGTTCGCTGTGTTTTAAATATAGGCAAATAAAATTCTGGACACAAATCGTTAAAATGCGCAGAAACCTGAGTGAACGTGTTGAACTGGACGGAGCAGCGGGGGAAAATAATTCAGTAATAAATTGTAAGAGATTTATAAGATGTTTTTGTAAAGTCTTCATGAAAGTGGAAGGAAGATGAAGATGTAACTGCGCATGAAGTATTTAAATGTTTAGTATAAATTCCCTAAAACACAGAAACAACACGCAATTACTGACTTTCCTCAATTTAATTATGTATTTTCTTGTGTTTTATCCCTCTTTTCTATAGTCATGTACAGTAGTAATGTTAACATCTTATAAAAATGTTTTTTTAAACATGTACACGGGAAATAAATCACACTTCACACGTGGATTGTTTTAGCGTTTAGTCGGCAGTGTGGACAATTTTCTTCTTAAAAAACAAAAAACAATTACGTGACCATGACAAACAACCTGCTAGAAACTGATGATCTACTTAAAAAAAAAAAAAAAACAGGTAGTTATTAAATCAGAATTAAATGGTTTATTTGTCAAACATTGGACTATGAAACATAACGTAACACTGTAGATTACATCATCAGCACTGAGAGGAAAGAACGTGTAATTGATTGCTTGTACTTTTTGGTTATAAGCTGTCATGTGACTAAAACTGATCAACAAGATTAAAAAAAAACGATACCTTATTAAACACATTAAGAACACAAAAACACATTCTGGCGATTTCCACACAAACTAGAGTTGGGCTTTTTGGGTATTGGTTCAGTTAGTTGAAATGAACATCTGACAAAAGCACAGGAACGATTTTTCCAGACGATGAGCTACATGAGCAGCAAACAGGCGCAATATAATAATAATATTAATAATAATAATAATAATAATATAACAACACTTATATAATAAAGGGCCCACTGTATTGTTTTCTGTTTTACAGCAGCACTCTTGTGGTGGAATAGAGGTACTGCAGGATCTTCACTGTTCTCCGTCAGGCAGCTCGACACCGATCCAACAGGAGCGTTTAACATTCACTGGCCCGTGCTGGCGACAGGAAACAAGCAGAACAGGAAACATTGTCAGCTTTATCACAATTATTAGAGCAATTACACTACCAGGCTACAAGTTAATTAACTCCCTGTGTTACGATTTCTGTTTAACCTTCAAGACACAGGTCCCAGTGCACCTCTGCAGAATAAATGATTTCCCTTAGTGCTTCCTGGGACCGTGGTGTGGTTGCTGGTGCCAGACAGACTTTCAATATTTCAGAAAATGCTGATCTCCTGGGAATTTCACACACACACACACACACCCGAACATACACACCCACACAGTGAAGACCGTCTATTGACATAATGACTAACGCAGCTAATTAACGCCACACCTGCACCTAAACCCCTAACCTTAACCGCACTGATGAAAAGGAAACGTTTTGGCTCTTTTACATTTTCTTATTTTTATAGGACCAATCCAAAACGGTCCTCACACGTATAGTGAAATCTCACATTTGGTCCTCAAAAGGGTACAAAAACCTGCACACACACACACACACACACACACACACAGTCTCTGGAGTTTACACAGACTGGTGCGAAACAAAAACCATCCAGTAAGCAGCAGTTCTGTGCTGTTGTTGATGAGGGAGGTCTGAGAGGAACTCAGATAATCACTCTTTACAAACGCGGTGAGCAGAAAAGTATCTCAGAACCACAACACGTCCTACATTGATGCAGATGCGCTACAACGGCAGAAGACCGCATCGGGTTCGTCTCCTCTCAGCCGTGAACACGGATCTGACGCTACACCTGGACACCGCAACTGCAGAGATGATGATTGGAAAAAGACCAGGCCGTGTGTTTTGCTTCTTCAGCTGTCCAGTTTCCGTGAGCCGCATTCTGAGATCTGATTGGCTGCCTGGATAACTGCATGAATGAACAGGTGTTCTTATTAAAGTGTATGTATACACACATCCACTATTTACCCATTCTGTAATACTGAAGAAATGTGTGTGGGGGTGTAGAAACTTTTCCACTCCACTGTACTATAAATCAAACTGTGTGTGTTCAGGTGCAGCACCACTGTCTTGCAGATGAATATTAAGAAGGATGACATAAGGGGGCGTGGCTTATCACAGCCTCTCGGCCAATCACAGCGCAGGAAGCGGAGTCACAGCCCATCTCACAGCTGCAGGAGAAAATGGAGGTTCGGAGCGCAGACTCTGTGTGCTTTTTATCACCACGGGTTTGAATGTGATTCACACTGGGTTGCCAGATTGAAGAGGTGATGTTTGATTTTTATTTTAATTGGTGTTTAAAACAGATCCTCACTCACACACTCACACAGAGTGTTTATCATCACCTCTGTTTCCTCTCTCAGGTACACACACACACGCACACACACACGCACGCACGCACGCACGCACGCACGCACGCACGCACGCACGCACGCACACGCACACGCACACGCACACGCACACGCACACACACACACACACACACACACAGAAAGCCAGTCATCATGGAAACTCTGCCGAGGCTCCGTAGAGAGGAGCACCATACGGCTGAGCTGGGTTTGTGTTTACGAACGCATCACAGGAGCAACTGGCAAAACAACACCCAGCAGATGGAACCCTGGTACACAGGAGACGCCTCCGACTGCTACGACCGACTCGCTCATGTCACACTGCATCCTGTTACTGCAGGTTACGCACACGCACACACACACACACACACACACACACACACCATGGTGACATCGCTGCTACCCCACGACCTTTTCCAACAATCCACTACCTAATCAACAGCAAAATATAACACAATCAGCGAAGTCTGATACGCCGAAAATATCATCTCACAATACTCGCCTCTATCACCATCTTTAGGTTTGGTAAAAATAAAGAATGATGTGTCATTTTTTTAAAAAAGAAAAAGAGAAGCAGTTTAATGAGGAAAAAAAAGGAAAGTTTAGTTTAGTTTAGTTTTCTAAAGACTGTTTCTAATTTTCTCTGAAGAAAATAATTTCATATTATTGTATTACATTGCCTTCGTTATTTAAAAACCTCTCCATGTAATAAACAAAAACAAACATGACGTCTACTTAGAGATCAAATGTATTACACATTACATTTAATTCTAAATTAGAAATCAATTATTAAATCTAACACTATAGAAGCATTTTGAACAAGGCAACATGAATCAGGATATTTAGGTTTGATTAAAACAAAATAACAAAACAGAAAGAGACCCAACGTCGTATTTCATAAACATCACATAACGCTCAAAGAAGCAAAAATACCTCAGACTGTAGAGAAAAATACATTTGACTGAAACTGTAATTATTTAATAATCTATTATTTAGCAACATTAGCTAAGTTAGCCAGCTACTGAAACGCAGCACTGCACGAATGCTGCCTGCCGCCTCGGTAGCGATTTTCATTTATTAGCTAGCCAAGTTTGCTAACAAGCTGGCTAACGTGTTTATATCATGTACTTCAATCCAACACTCGAACGCTAACTAACATTAGGCTCTTACATTGTTTACACCACTAGCCACGCTCGATAGCTAACAATAGGCTAATGTCCTCACGCAGTTTGCTAGCATTAGGCTAACTATTCTACAGTGTAATTAAAACCTGTAGCTAAGTTTGACAGCAAGCTAGCTAGCATTAGGCTAACTATTAGTAGCTGAGGTCACAGGAACGCTGAACCAAACTGAATTGGTCTCATATGGTCTGCATTTCAACACGTTTACACACCGGCGAAGTCCAGAAGTGTTCAGGCAGAAAAATGAGATGAGAAATGAGTAAAAATTCTGTTTTAATTTTATAATTAGGACGTATTTGTTACAGTTACCTGTGTCATTGAGCATCTGCTGGGTCGCTGCGTTACTTCCTGTCCTCCTCCTGGGCCAGTAAATAAAGCGAGGAATGGTGATTAGCGCTCCATCAACATTTCTAATGAAAATATTTCCTATTTCTAACATCGTACCTCTTGTCCTGGTTAAATTTGCATCTGCAGTGTCCACCTGCAAGACAGCGGCGTCAGGCTCGTTTCAGGACATAAATGACACAATTTTACATTTTCTATCTTACAAATCCTCCTATTTATGTGCGTCATTTAAAATAAATAAATAATGCAGCATATTCTACAAAAGTCAGAAGAGCGTTTTCGCTGCGCTTCAGCTCGAGCCGGTTCTCCGCATCGTCGCGTCTCCTGAGTTCTGGACTCGGATTGGTCAGAAGGTGTTGATTACTTCTCTGCAACAGCAGCTCTGACAGTCAAAGTACCGCTTTCTATTAATATTAATGCGCTCGTTCTAACATCTGGATTTAACAGTGACTGAAATGAGTCCAGGAAACAACCGCGAATGAATTCTTATCGAAACAAGACAGAACTGATGCGTAAAAAATTATAATTTTTGAGTAAATAACAGGCTAGCAGGCTGATATGGCCATAACTCTGATCCTTTTTCAACTGTCCTTCTCTACATCATCATCACCATCGTCAAAACAAAACAAGCGCCAATCGGAAGATGCTAAATCCTTTCCTTTGTATCGTAGCGGATTCAGTGCTATCGAGTATCTTCCGAGTCAGAGTTGTATCGCGCCATGTGGAAGGCTGAAGTTCACACTCCTAATTACTTACATTTTTTTCCGACATGGGAAAGTTCACGCTTTTGGCTTTCTGAATAAAGTGACACACGGTGTTTTTTTTTTGTCTTATTAACTTCAAGAGCGAGAAAAAAGGAGAGGCCGGTGAGGGAAAGAGCATTTATAGCTGCTATAATGTAAGAACAGGAACTAACTTCTTTCATGGATGATGTTGTAAATATCTGCTGTGGTATAAAAGCGATGAAACACCTTCAGGAGCTGCTCAAATCACAGCAGTGTGTGTGAGTGTGTGTGTGTGTGTGTGTGTGTGTGTGTGTGTGTGTGTGTGTGTTATAAACTCACTGAGGAGGATAGTAATGCCGATCAGACACAACACTGCGGCCATGATCAGCCCTCCAACACGCAGCTGGTGATAATCTACACACAGACACACAAGGAGACGTGTCATTAGGCAAGAAGTCACAGGGCGCCCCCTTGTGGTGTGACAAGATAAAGAACCCTGCAGTTTACACAACAAATTAGGTAACTAATAATAATTTAGTGATAACTAAAGTCAGGAAAAAGCTGCAATGGTGAAGCAGAAACAGCAAGGTAAGAAATAAATTGGTTTTGATAACTTGCGCTTGTTGATGGAAGAAAATAACTAGCTAGCTAATATCTAGCGTGAGGGTGTTAGGCTAACACATGTTAAGCTAAGAAACATTTGTTCATGGTCTCATGGTCATTTTTAGGGGCTGTGAGGAAATGTTTTGGGCGTCGTCAGCGTTAGAAACATTTATAAGCAAACAAATTCAACCTGACTGCTTATAACTCCTCGGTCACGTCCAAAATGTGTTAGCTAACATTAGTGTTGCGATAAACAGATTATTACAGATTGACGTTGGGCTATACGTTCTCGAGCAGAGGTTAAAATATGTCCGAGTGGAACACAGTAAAGCCTCATGTATGGTAATGATGTATTCATTCTTGCATAATAATAAGATCAGTGTGGGCGGGGCCTCAGAGTCAGATGCTCAGCGTTCAGACTGGGTCTCAGTGTGTGTGTGTGTGTGTGTGTGTGTGTGTGTGTGGTCTACTTACCGAACGTGAACGGATCATCCTCTGAAAACCAACACAGAACAGAGTCGTGTTAATAAGACTTTAGACAGCAACCTGTGTAAACGAGCGAAACCATCAAGAAGAGAAATGTCGTACTTTGTTGTTGATCCTCCGCAAAGACGAGGCTGAAAACTAGAAATATCACAGAAAAGAAAATTAACATCTAAAAGTTTAACAAGTACGAAAATTCAATAAGAATCCCTTTTTTGCTAAATATTTCTGTGTGATGATTCTTTTTCTTGTGGTTAATTAATTATTTATTTATTTATTAATATTATGGCTGAGTCAATGTATTAATTGTTATGTTTCAGTTTTGGGGTTTTTCACTGTAATAAATCACTAAGATGGATGAATAGTATGTTTGTGTACATCGTCACATTTGTCCACCTTTTATAAATAAAAGTTTTATTATTTACAAAAAATATATAACCTATAATCGATATAAAAACTTACAGCTTTTAGGATTCGGCTCTTTTTTTGGCAAAGTTTGATGAGATGTGATGATTTTGGTCACATCGCCAAATATTCTTCTTCTTTTTATTATTATTATTATTTGTAAATAATAATTCTACAATCAATAGCCAATATTTTTGACCTGACACTAGATGGAGCATTGACACTCTGTGACTGATCTCTCTCTCTCTCTCACACACACACACACACACACACACACACACACACACGCAGTGTGTATTAGGGTGATAAGGACTCACTTGTGATTAAGCAGAGTGACAGAATCTGTGCCATGGCGACGTGGCTTCACCTGAAACACAACATTTTTTAATGAGTATTTGTTTAAGTTGCATAAAACCCCCCGTAGGCCACAGTGCTGATCACAGATTAAACACACGTTAATATTAACCGCTATCCAAATATGACCCAGAGATTCTGTTCATCCCATAACCTCAGAGCTGATGGATGTCCAAAGCCACTTATGCTCTAAATATCTCCAGCGGCCTTCAGCGAGCCGACAGGGCCTGCGCTCACGAGCACGAGCGCTTATAATTCAATAACCTCTGATCCACAAGCTGATGTGATTGCACCAGCGGCAGCTCATCAGCGACTACCAGGAAACAGAACCGACTTTAAAAATAGCATCGAAGAGCTTTGTGTAACGTCCGACAGGTCAGAGATCAGAACACACGCAGGCACTTTGACCCAAAACTGAAAAAGAAAGAAATCCAGGCACTCGGTTACAGAAACAACAAGCAATCCACGGACATCACGCTAACGTCTAACTCCTTAGCATGACTAACATTAGCTATCAAAGCTAGCCGGATGCAGAATTCATCCGAGGCCTATTATCCGAGTCTCCGTTTGCATCATCAGCATATAGTCGAACAGCCCTAAATTCGTTACCGTAGCAACCAAAACATTCGCTTTGTTGGCTCTAGCCCAGCACACAGGTTCTGCAGGATGCGATCTCGGTGGAGTTTATTTGGTGACATCACTAACTGAGCATGCGGGTAGCCCCGCCCCCAAATCAGTTTTACAGTACAGAAGCACGCTATCGCTTAAAAAACAAATGGAAAAAACATAACTGTGCTGTGTTAACACATTTTACACATCATCAGACTCAGCATCTGGGAAATCGAAAGCAAAGAAAAGGGAGAGAAAATAAAATCAGAGCAAAAAAAAAAAAACGTTAAAACTGTTCTTTACATCACGGCTGAGAATAAAGTGATCGTTTCTTTTACCATTTATTCTCTTAAACATTTTTGTTTTGTTTGATTTGTTACATCCTTACATCGTTAAGCGCTCTGCTACATCCCTTACGTGTTTATACGCCGCGTAAGTGAGTATCGTAGGAAAGTCCCAGGATGTTGTGTAAATGATGTAACCTGACCTGTGTGCCTGTAATTTTCCATGATACTTAATTAACCGATAAGAATGGCGTGTTTGATCCGATCCGATCCGATCCCCGTCACACGCTGTGTGCATTTCTGCCTCCGTGTGTGAAAGGGAAGAATATAATGGGATCTCTGAGGACATCCTGAGCTGAAATATTTCACTGCTTTGATCCCAGCAGGTCTGTCCTGAGCTCACTGGAGAAAAGGGCAGCCATTATTTTTTCTTTTTTCGTGGGTGGTGTTGGGGTTTGAGGTTCAGAGCTCGGTTCAGTGTAACGAGGACGGGAATTTTATCTGACAATCGTCGAATCACAAAAACAGCCTAATTGTATCTGCTCTGTGGATGCAAACGAAGGCAAATGGGCTTTTGTTTTGCAGCCCGTGAGGTGAGCTAAGGTGTGTTCCTGTCACAATAGAAACCCGACACCTCGCGGCGGCACTCTTTTGTTCCTCGGGAAATGAAAAACGCGCCAAGAACAGAGCTCAGGACGATCCAGGCCTCTCTCATTTCCTCTAAGGTCATGATTACGCAAAGCTCGCAGGCTTTCGTCTCTCCCAGGGCAACGGCGTAGTCAAGGATCCAGCTGCCTCGGTGCATTTGTACGATTAAGGATAAGAAATCATTTTGTTAATGGATCCGTGCTATTGTTCGATTTAATGAGAAATCCGTTTAGCCTTGACATTCTTTAACCCCCCCCCTGCCCCGCCCCCCCAGCTTATTATCCACTGCTATAAATTAGGAACTGGTTTGCTCCATGTTCCTGAACAAAAAATCTAAACCGTCGCTGTTGGGACGCAGCAAATCTTTTTCTAATCTGGAAGTAAAAATTTAAAAAATGTGTGAAGAGGTATGCACATTAAACACAGCTCTGGGAGCGCTCTACATTTTCCCTCTCTATGCCTCGGAAAAATAGCTGGACGTTAATGAAAAAGGAACAAACCGAAGTGCGCAAATCTCCCTACATCTCTACTCTTCAAAATAATAAATAATAAGAAGAACAAGAATAACAATATTAATAATAATAATATTTAAATTCCAACTTTATATCATTAAAAGATCACATGAAGTGTTGAATTCCAGTCAGCAGCTCTAAAGCACAGGTTTATATTAGTATTACTGAATTCCCTTTTTTGTGGACGTCCCACGACGTTAAATGCAGCTATAAACAGATAAAAAGTATCCTTTAATTAAAAAAAAAGTTGTTATAGAAAAGTGATCAACAGAGCTGTGGTATAATGTGATTAATATTAATGAATGTTGGTGTGTGCTTTATGAATATTAATGAGCAGTGGGTGGGGCTCTGAGAAGACAGACATATAGATGCTGTGGTCTGCTGTAGTGTGTAGTGTAATTGTCTTGTGTAGTATTATGTAGTGTAAATGTGCACTGTAGTGTAGTGTTGTGTATTGTAGTATTATATAGTGTTGTCTTGTGTAGTGTTGTGAATTGTAGTGTAGTCTACTGTATTGTTGTGTGGTGTTGCGTGCTCTAGTGTAGTGTAGTGGTTGTGTTGGGTACTGCAGTGTAGTTTGTGTAGCCTTGTGTGGTGCTGTATACAGTAGTATTATGTACTGTAGTGCACTGGGTGTGTTTAGTGTAGCGTAGTGGTTGTGCAGCATTGCGTACAGTAGTATTGTGTATTGTAGTATTGTTTTTTGTAGGGCAGTGTAGTATAGTGTAGTGTTGTGTAGTGTTGTATATTGTAGTGCAGTATTGTTTTTTGTAGTGTAGTGTAGTGTTGTGTACTATTGTGTATTGTTTTTTGTAGTGTAGTGCTGTGTAGGGTACTAGTGTTTTTTGTAGTATAGTGTAGTGTTGTGTAGTATTGTTTTTTTGTAGTGCAGTGTAGTATAGTGTAGTGTACTGTAATGTAGTATTGTTTTTTTTGTAGTGTGGTGTGGTATAGTGTAGTGTAGTGTTGTGTAGTACTGGTTGTGGTAGTGTAGTGTGGTATAGTGTAGTGTAGTGTAGTGTTGTGTAGTATTGGTTTTTGTAGTGTAGTGTGGTATAGTGTAGTGTACTATAGTGTAGTGTAGTATTGGTTTTTGTAGTGTAGTGTAGTGTAGTGTAGTACAGTGTAGTGTAGTGTAGTGTGGTACAGTGTAGCGTACTATAGTGTAGTGTAGTATTGGTTTTTGTAGTGTAGTGTGGTATAGTGTAGTTTAGTGTTGTGTAGTACTGGTTTTTGTAGTGTAGTGTGGTATAGTGTAGTGTTGTGTAGTATTAGTTTTTGTAGTGTAGTGTGGTATAGTGTAGTGTAGTGTGGTACAGTGTAGTGTACTATAGTGTAGTGTAGTATTGGTTTTTGTAGTGTATTGTAGTGTGGTACAGTGTAGTGTAGTGCAGTGTAGTGTAGTGGAGTGTTGTGTAGTATTGGTTGTTGTAGTGAAGTGTGGTACAGTGTAGTGTACTATAGTGTAGTGTAGTATTGGTTTTTGTAGTGTAGTGTAGTGTGGTACAGTGTAGTGTAGTGCAGTGTAGTGTAG